>CM044018.1:55520323-55701424 GCA_024085815.1 Flaveria linearis | reverse complement strand
TCCTAGAAAGCAATCAACAACCAAAACAGAAAAAAACCATTTAGAATTGATAATGTTACCTCATTTAATACTCATACTCCTTTCTCCGAGCTCGCAGAAAACTCGTAACCCTTTGAAGAAGCAAATCACTTTTGACAAGAGAAAGTGTAAATTAATATGCATTCTAGGATTAAAGTTTACCCTAACACAAGAATCCAATTAGGCTTTTGCTTCCGAGCCCTGTAAGGTCAAGTAGTAGGTCCTGCTGATATGCAAGTAAGTATGGCAAAAGAAAGGGTACAGCTTTACCCATTAGAGTAAAAACTTACCTCAACATAATACTAGTTCTTGTTTCCTTGATCTCCCCAAAGAGTCAAGTAGGAGCTCACTCCAAGAAAACAAACAATTTGACGAAAAAGAGCAAAAAAAAACAAGGAGTTTAGGATTCAAGGAATTTACCTTAACATAGGATTCTATTTATTCTTTATTTCCCGAGCTCTCTAGAGCCAGGTAGCACTTGCTGCGAGAAAGCAAATGATTATTGAGAACAAAATTAGTAAAAGATAACCATTTTATAAATAAAGAACTTACCACAAGATAATACCCTTCTCGCAGACCCGAACTAGCATAAAAGTAAAGTAGCAGCTCCCGCCAAAATGCAAATAATATTTACAAGAACAAGAGAATATAAAAGAAGATGTTAGGATAGAAGAATTACTTTCACATAAGAATCCTGTTAGCCGTCACTTCCACTAGCTCCTCTAGCGTAGTAACACCTCGCTGTGAGAAAGCAAAATGTATTAGCACCCAAAAAAATAAAGAAACGATTTTAGTATTTAAGAACTTGCCTCAACATAACACTCTTTGGGTTTCCCCACGCTCGCATAAAATAGTAGCTCACATAAAACTCAAGTAGTAGCTCCCTCCGAGAGAAGCAATTTTTTTGTGACAAGAAAGAAAAAAAATGTCGATAAATTTTACTAGCAGCAAAATAAATGATATCCATTGAACTAAAAACAAGACTAATAAAACAAGTGAGCTTGCATCGTGGTCCACCAAATCAATGAAAAGAACGATAAAATGCACTGGTAAAACAAAGTGAAACACCTTATAAAAAGACTACAATATTATTTAGACAAGGTGAGCATACATAAGCCGGTGTGAACACAATTTAAAAAATAACGACAGCAAAGTAAATCAGAAATTAAAACTGTTTTACAAGGCAAGAAGATATATGATACCGATAACACATTTGATCATTGATTCTGATGAGGAGCCATATAGAAACACAATACAAAGCATACAAACACAAATATAAACAAACAAAAGCAGAGTAAATAAGCAAACACATGGTGATGTTACATCACCACTAACATATTTGATATACTAATATCTGACATGGTAAGAGTCGAACATAAACACATCTAGACGGGAATATTCATGCAAGAGCAAATAAGACTCAACATACAAACAAGTATAAACAAACAACAGCAAAGCATATGAGCAAATACAAGAAACATGTAATCTAGACAAGAAACAACTATCTTGAAGAAACAAAGAATTTGGAGTTAAAACAGGTTTCTTCAAGAACATGAACATAAATATATACAACCAAGAGCAAAGTAAATCAAAAAATACATGCAACAACACATCAAATCAAGAAATGCCAACAAACAATATCAAAGAAAGGGCAAACCAGTTCGGGTCCTGTTTCCACAACTTGAACCCGTGACCTCCATTTCATATGTTAGGGTTCGAGATGCCCCCAAATGTATTAACGTCAACTGCGATTAGGGTTTCAATTGTGGCCCCAAATGCTTGAATTCGCCGGAGAATTGGGTGATGAGAAGCCAAATCAATCAATGGGAGATTAGGGTTGAAACAAGTATGAGGCTGATGAAGAAAGGGGTTTAGGGGTTTCTACAGATGATTGTGTTTGAGGGTAATAATATATTGGTGGGTATCAAAATCTGTGCGAGATTGGTGATGATGAGATCATCGGATGAAATCTTTTTCTGATTTTGTAACGGTCGACACGCAAACGTCTTCTTAGTTGTTTGTGATTGTTAATTTTTTTAGTAGTTTTATAATAGTTGGTTTTATTTGAATAAATTTTGATAACTTTTTAACACCCAAATTATATATATATATGAATTTAGCAAGTGATGAACAGTGAGTGTGATGAACAGTATTTCTGATGAACAGTGAGAGTGATGAATAGTGACTCCTTCTCTCCTCCACATATAAACTCACCCATACATCATCTGTCATTAACGCCACCACCACCACACACCACCACCACACCACAACCACCACCATCACCACACCATGGATCCGCAGCTGCTGCTACCATCTCCGGCAACCGACGTCCCCTACACCACCATCGCAATGCTGCAGCCCCTTCGTCCTTATCCTCCACCCCCGCCTCACCCTCTTCGCCCCATGGAAGCCGATCACACCCCCCACAAATCCACCGACCCACCACCACACCACCACGACCCCACGGCGCCGCCTCCTCCGCCGCCTCCTCTCACCACCCTCCTCCTCCCTCTCCCTCCACGACATCCACACCCAAACCCCCCCCCCCCGTCCAATTCCAAACCCTAACCCCAATTCACCCGATTGTTCCATCTGCTTGCCGCACGGTCAACGGTTTGGTCTTCGAACGATGAGTAGGATCTGAGCTTTGACATTGACGGATTGTAGTTGCCTCTTGGGAGTTATCAGCGACGGTGGCTTGCGGTGGTTGCTCGTCGGAGGTATCGTCTTCTTTGTGTAATCGGATGGTTATTGTTGGGTTTGATTTACAGGTGTTGTGCTTTACACTCACTGACTCTCCGATCATTGTTACGGCTTCAGGTTCATGTTTTCTCCCGTTTTTCGTTTCATCCTCTTCTTATGTAATCGGATTGTTTTTTTAGGGTTGCATGTTGGTTCTCTCTGAATTTTACTCCTTACGGGGCTAATTTATGTGTCTTATGTTTTGGCGATCAAATGTTTTCCTGATGTGTTGTTGATGTTTATTGTTTTAGGGTTTTATTGGAATGTTGTGTTTTTGTAGATTGTTGTGTTGATGGGTTTTTTTGGCATTGTGGGTTGCATGTTGGTGTTCTCTTTGAATTTTACTCCTTGTGGGGCTAATTTATGCATCTTATGTTTTGGCGATCAAAGTTTTCCTGATGTGTTGACGTGTTGTTGATGTTATTGTTTAGGGTTTATTGGAATGTTGTGTTTTTGTAGATTGTTGTTGTTGATTGGGTTTTTTTGGCATTGTTCTGTGTTTTTGTTTGTAGTGGCATAGTTAGCCGGATTGCTTTTGTACATCTTCATTGGTGTTTGTGGTTGTTAGAGGTGCTAATTGTGTTGTTGTTTGGTTCTCTATTTCTCTATTATAATTTGTGCGTGCGTGCTTTAATTTTATTTGAGTGCTAGTTTTTGAACTTGCTGCTGTTGATTGGGATTTTTGGTTGTTCTGTATGTATGTGTGTGTGTAAGTTCTTTGTCATGTGATTGCTAATTGTAGTTGTGAGTTTGAGTTGTGTGTTTTTTTTCTCTGTTATTTTGTTTACAGTAATACATATTGTTAGGTCATGTGTTTGGTCGATTGTCCTTATCTTTTAGTATTGTGAACAATTGTATAGATCTAATTGGTTGATTAGATATTAGGTTATTGTTTGATATGTGCCTACTGCTGTTGATTGGCTTCCTTTCTATTTTATGGGTCTATATTTGTGATGATACTTTGGGTGATCGTTTGGTAGGTATATCGACAGGTGACTGTTACTTGCACTGATTTATATGATAATGCTATACATGTGTTGAATGTTATGTTAGTTTATTTTTTATACAAGTTGTTGTTGCTGTGGTGGCATAAAATGTTTTGTGTGTGCGTATATGGAGTTACTTCTTGGCCTGTCGTTATTGTTAAAGTGAGGTTGAATGTGGGTGTTGCGTTGGAGGATTACATATTTTTTTTTCCTCATCACAAGGTGATTTATGTGGCAGTGAATTGGTGTCAAACTAATATTTGTATGATTTTGACTTTGTTTGTCAGATCTTGGATTGGTTTTGATACGTACTTCGTTAGCTGGTGGCTTGCAGAGGTGACTTTGTATTATTATGTATATGAATTTATTATTGGTAATTATTAGTGTATGTCATTTATATGATAGTGCTATACATGAGTTGAATGTTATGGTTTTTTTTTATCAAGTGGTTTCATATATCTAAGTTGGTAGTTATGGTTGCGATCATCAGGTCATTAGGAAGTAAGCAGAAGGTTGGTTATCGATCCGTCTGGCCAAAAGCTGTGGTATTTGGGGTAAATCAGGGAAAATTGGCAAGGGTCAGATGGCTAAACCTAGGGTTCTTGCAATCTCCAGTGAGTTCTTCTCTTCATCTCTCTGTTTGCATTTGTAACTAATGTTTTTATCTCTGAATCACGGGTAGTGATTGTTAACAATCTGTTTGGGGCGAATTGGTGTGTATGATTTCATTGCTGATTTACTTGATCAGTTGATTTTGCTGCTACGTGATGTAGTTTATGCTTTTGATTTGGTTAACTTTAGAATTAGTAGAATTTTAAAGCTCTGTGATGGTGGATGTTGAGTAATTCAGTGGTGACACTTAGGTCATCTGATTCTTAGATTTTGGATGTGGTTAATCTGGTAATATAAGGAAGGAATTCAAGAAGATACATGGTGGAGATTATGATAAGCACAAGCTCAATTAATGGTGATATCAGATGAAGACGTGGTAAAATCAGCCAGGGAGAGTTCTTTTTCATTCCAAAATAGGGAAGATGATTCATTACATGACAGTTTCTACTGTAAATTTTCTTTCACTTATGTGGTTGTACACCTTGTTGACCCCTTTGCTGCATATCGGTAAATTTGGAGACGTTTGGCCTATATGATTTTACACCAAATTTATGGCTTCTATGACCAATGTTTGGATTCTCTCGGACTGCTTATTTGCTTCAGTCATGCTTTCGATTTCTACTACTAGTTCATTAGAGTTTTTTAGTCGAATCCAGTAGAACTACAATAGGTTTTCCTAATCTTTTTTTTTTTGTTTTAGTTCAAGGTTGAACTATATGAAGGAAAGGGTAATGCAAGGAAGGATGAATCGCCACCCTTGGTCAAGTAACTACAACAATGACTATGTTTTTACCGCATTTTATGGAAAGAGGTAAGTTTTTCAGCTCTATAATATACATATAATTCTTTTATTTTGCTTTAGTTATTATCGTATTAGATTTAGATATTAATCCAAGTTGTTATAGAATTTAGGGGCCTTTCCCTCGGCCATGATGGACTCATTCATCTGCTGTCTTAGATAGTTGATAGAGTATCGATTTACGGCGTTTTCAAGACGCGCAACGCGCGTCTGGATATTAAAACTAGTTGAGTTACAGATTTATGGCGCTTTTGTTAACGGATTTTGGACGTGTGTTGATATGGCGAGTGGATCGTATCTATGGAGGAACCTGGTTGCACTATCCAAAAGTCGGATTGATCTTCTGATTTTGTGAGTTTTAGTTTCTGTTTCGGTACTGATTAGCGGATTGATTCGCTCTCATGTGGTTTGGTTATGATTGTCTTCGATTGGGGGAAAAGTTCATCATCATTGACTTGACTTGATGATCGTTGATTGTTTTATGGAAACACAGAATCATTACTGTGGTCTGTAGTATAGGCATTTAAGAACTATGAGATTGATTTATAGTATTAAGTATGTTTGTAGTTGTAAACTGTTCTGATTTTGGCATTAGTTATTTCTATCTCCTGACTGTTTGTATTGATTAGTTGTATGCATTCTTGAGGAAGATATGCAGACAGCATAGTGTCATATTAATGTTCCTCATGACAGCCTTTTTGATGAAATTGATGCCATTGTAAGGGGTATGGTCCATTTCCAAACATTTAGTAAAATCTCTCTGTTTCTGAAAAACATCGGCCCTGTTGTAACCTATGCTGCCATTTTCAATTGCAGTCTAGAGGTTCAACTAGGGATGGCACAGGAGTTCATGATAGCATTGCGAATCAGCTTCTTACAAAGGTTGGATCAATGGCGCTTTATGACGGATTTTGGACGTGTGTTGATATGGCGAGTGGACCGTATCTGTGGAGGAACCTGGTTGCACTATCCAAAAGGTCGGATTGATCTTCTGTTTATGAGTTTTAGTTTCTGTTTCTGTACTGATTAGCGGATTGATTCGCTCTCATGTGGTTTGGTTATGATTGTTCTTCGATTAGGGGAAAGTTCATCATCATTGACTTGACTTGATGATCGTGATTGTTATTTTGGAAACACAGAATCATACTGTGGTCTGTAGTATAGGCATTTAAGAACTATGAGATTGATTTACAGTTATTAAGTATGTTTTGTAGTTGTAAACTGTTCTGATTTTGGCATTAGTATTTCAATCTCCTGACTGTTTGTATTCATTAGTTGTATGCATTCTTGAGGAAGATATGCAGACAGCATAGTGTCATCTTTAATGTTCCTCATGACAGCCTTTTGATGAAATTGTGTAACGTACCACCTTATTATCATAATTTATAAAAACATGTTTGAGGTGTAAAAGATTTTTAATTTAGGTCCCAGTTAAAATCTCTACTTTTAAAACTCTATTACACATAACCATGACTACATCAACACATACTAATGTTTACACACCTCAAATTACATTTATGTAATTTACATAACGTTAAGTTTGTTTAAAAGAAACTAGTTAACAACCCATTGTTCGATCCACAAGCATCTTCACGATCACCTTTGCCTTTTTGGAAAATTCCTACAAAACAACCACTTTTATCACATTAGTCCATTAGAACTAAATAAGAACTCTTATTCTACTTTATAGGTTATTAGGAGGTGATTGGGTCTTAAAATATCAATTGAAAACATAATTGACAAGTTAAACCACCGTAAGTTACGGTGGGTACCGTAAATTACGGTGCCCCTGGATCTCAAGCCCACCGTAAGGCAGAAAATTTCTGCCGTATCAACTTTCCAGGCTACCGTAAATTACGGTGCCTACCGTAATTTACGGTAGACTCAGTCATTTGTTCTTCCAACGTTTTGACCCGTTTCGTTTGTTTCGACTTTTCAATGATTCCGGGTCCATTTCAACATCTCTATTGCTCAATTTAGAAGCTTTAACTCTCTTAGCTTCGACTCTTTACATCTATCACATTATCACCCATTCGATAATCACACTTCCATATTTAAATAGAAATGGGTCATAATTCTACTTTCAAGCTAGTCATTCACTAACTTGGACTAGCATATTAGATTCAGATCACACACCTATACACTTCGATATACATCTTTATGTTTGACATACACACAGTCGCCAAACCACACGTTTATCACCCACTGGTGAATTAGGCTTACACACAGTAGCCAAAATATAGTTTATCACTCACTAGTGATTTAAATGTTACCACCGTAACTAAATATAATTATAACCCCTCCAGGTTTGATTCACACACCTGTGAACTATACCGGTATATTTATTTCATGCACACGCGCATGTAGCTTCAACTCAATTCATGCACTCGAGCATGTATACTTACTATTGCTATAACCATTACTTATGATCATTATTCACAACTCACTTTACTCAAGAGTAAACATAATAAAATCATAAAGATAAGACTACATATGGTTATAAGGCTAATGTTCTTACCTTAAACAAGCTTCAACTCAACCTTTGTCTTTGCTCACCGCTTTGCTAATACTCCCTTCACCTAATCATACGTTTAGGATTAATTTAGCACATACATATATATGGTATAAAACCATCCATATGATCCATTTAAGACTAGTTTAGGCATAATTAACTCTATATGACCCACCGGTCATTTTACTCCCACTTAGGCCTTCCTTTCATATTTTTAACTTCTTGGAGGCATTTCATCAAACACCTTATGGGCATGATTTATAACTCAACATATTTCATACAACTCATTTGCTATAAACCATCCAGTTCAAGGTTGGCATTCATGATACATAGAACATCTAATACATACTATTCTAAGCTCAAACATATATAATTTGATCATGGATGAATTTCTCCTCAACACCCCAATCATGAACTAACTACTTAGCAAGAAAACATCCAATTAAGACTCACCTTATGAGTTAGATGCAGAATTAGATGATTTATAACTCAATTCCACAATTAGAAGCTTGAATTCACACAAACCGCGACTCAATTTGACTAGGGTTCTTGATCCCTTCCTCCTTCCCGTTCTCCTCCCTTCGTGTGTGTGTGTGAAGTGTCCAGGAGGTTCTACACCTCCTTACATATAGATAAATTTGATTTTTCTCAATTGCAAAAGTAGTCCCTCTAGTTACTTTTATTCATTTACACTAACAATACTAACTTAACTCAGTTAGTTCTAATTTACCACTCATTTCATTTAAAAACACAAATTATAAAATTACCTAAAATGGGACGTTACAAGTTCTCCCCCACTTGGGAAGTTTCGTCCCCGAAACTTACTGACGCATCAAATAAGTAAGGGTAGCATTCTCTCATCTCGTCTTCTAGCTCCCAAGTGACATCCGACCCTTTTCGGTTTTTCCACTGTATCAGCACTTGCTTTACCTCTTTGTTTCTCAGCTTTTTGATTTTTCTGTCAAGTATTACCACAGGTTCTTCTACATAGTTCAGCTTATTATCAATCACCAAGTCCTTATACGGGATATACGCTGATTCATCTGCTAGACATTTTCTCAATGAGAGACATGAAAGGTATTATGGACCCCACTTAGTTCTTCTGGTAGCTCAAGACGATAAGCAACCTTGCCCACCCGAGCTATAATTTTAAATGGTCCAATGAATCGCGGTCCTAACTTTCCTCGCTTTCGGAATCGAAGTACACCTTTCCATGGAGAAACCTTTAATAACACATAATCTCCTACTTGGAATTCAATCGGTTTTCTTCTTCTATCCGCATACGACTTTTGGCGATCTTGAGCCGCCTTTAGATGAGCTCGTACTTGATTAATGTGTTCATTAGTTTTTCTCACCACTTCGGTACTAGCTAGCTCTCGTGGACCGATTTCTCCCCAACATACGGGAGTTCTACATTTTCTCCCATATAACATTTCATATGGCGCCATTTTCATACCCGAATGATAGCTGTTATTATAAGAAAATTCTGCCAAGGGTAGGTATGTATCCCAACTACCTCCGAAATCAATAATGCACGCGCGCAACATATCTTCTAGGACTTGGATAATCCTCTCACTTTGACCATCTGTTTGTGGGTGATATGCGGTGCTAATCAACAGTTTGGTACCCATTTCTTCATGAAATTTTCTCCAGAACCTCGAAGTAAATCGAACATCTCGATCTGATATTATGGATACAGGTATGCCATGCTTAGACACAATTTCCTTGATATATATTTCTGACATTGTTTCCGATGAGTAAGTCTCCCGAATTGGAATGAAATGAGCACTTTTCGTCAATCTATCCACTACTACCCAGATGGTATCATATCCTTTTCGGGTTTTTGGAAGCTTTGTTATTAAATCCATGGCTATATGATCCCACTTCCAAACTGGAATTTCTAAAGGTTGTAATTCACCATATGGTTTTTGATGTTCTGCTTTTACTTGTAAACATGTTAAACACTTTTCCACATATTTAATGATATCCCGTTTCATTCCTGGCCACCAATAATTTGCTTTTAAATCACAATACATCTTAGTAGCTCCTGGGTGAATCGAATACTTAGATTTATGTGCTTCATCCAGTATCAATTCTTTTACTGGACAAATTGGAGGAATCCACACTCGTCCCCTCATTGTTTTTAATCCATAACTGTCTTCCTTTAGGATTTGCACTTGACCCTGAATACGGTTTCGTTTCCAATTCTCCTCTTTGAGTGCCTCCGTTTGCGCTTCTTTAATCCGCTCGATTATGCTTGAATTAATTGTTATTCTCATCGCCTTTACTCCAATAGGCTCATACTCATCTTTTCTACTTAATGCATCCGCTACCACGTTAGCCTTCCCAGGATGATATAGGATTTCACAGTCATAATCCTTTAATAATTCCAACCAACGTCTCTGTCTCATATTAAGCTCTTTCTGAGTGAAGAAATATTTTAAACTTTTATGATCGGTAAAATAGTGCATTTCACACCATAAAGATAATGCCTCCAAATTTTCAAGGCAAATACCACTGCGGCCAGCTCTAAATCATGTGTTGGGTAGTTCATCTCATGTGTTTTCAGTTGTCTTGAGGCATAAGCTATTACTCTACCCCTTTGCATCAAAACACACCCCAACCCAAAATAGGACGCATCAGAATACACAACAAAATCCTCATTCCCCTCGGGTAATGCTAGTATTGGTGCCTGCGTCAATCTTAATTTCAACTCTTGAAACGCTTTTTCTTGTTCGACATCCCATTTAAAAATAGTCCCTTTTCTAGTAAGTTTAGTCAACGGAGAAGCTATTTTGGCAAAGTCTTGAATAAACCTCCGGTAATACCCTGCTAGGCCCAAGAAACTTCTAATCTCAGTTGGAGTTTTTGGAGGATTCCATTTCATTACTGCTTGAATCTTTGAGGAGTCTACTTGAATTCCATTTGCATTTACAACATGCCCCAACAATTGCACTTCTCGTAACCAAAAATTACATTTTGAAAATTTAGCATATAATTTTTCTTGTTGAAGAGTTTCCAAAACCTCTCGTAAATGGCGCGCATGCTCTTCTTCACTTTTAGAATACACTAATATATCATCAATGAAAACAATAACCGAACGGTCTAACATAGGTCGACATACCCGATTCATTAAATCCATAAACGCCGCCGGTGCATTTGTTAACCCAAAAGACATCACAAGAAACTCATAGTGACCGTAGCGAGTACGAAACGCTGTCTTAGGCACATCATCCTCCTTTATCCTTAGTTGATGATACGCTGACCTTAAATCAATCTTTGAAAACCAAGACGCGCCTTGTAGTTGGTCAAATAAATCATCAATCCTAGGTAAAGAATATCGGTTCTTGATAGTCACCTTATTTAATTCTCGATAATCAATACACATTCTAAAACTTCCATCCTTCTTTTTAACAAAAGAACTGGTGCACCCCACGGGGAGATGCTTGGGCGAATAAAACCCTTTTCAAGGAGTTCTTGTAATTGTTTCATCAACTCTTGTAATTCAGATGATGCTAATCGATATGGGGCTTTAGCAATAGGTTTAGCTTCGGGTACTAAATCAATTCGAAACTCCACATCTCTTACAGGTGGAAGGCCTGGTAAGTCATCTGGAAATACCTCAGGAAATTCTCTAACCACTGGAACATCTTCTAATTTCGGTACACTCTGGTTAGTGTCAATTACATATGCCAGGAAACATTGTCCTTCGCGCCTCATATGCTTTAGGGTCTTAATTAATGAACACAACACTACTCCTTTACACTTTTCTCCATGAATGACTACCTTACGGCCCCTCGGAGATTTTAACTTTATCTTTTTATGATAACATACAATATCAGCCTGGTATATAGAAAGCCAATCCATTCCCACAACCACATCAAACTCACCTAAGGTCATAGGTATTAGATCGATAGGATACTCTTCCTTCTTAATAGTTAACCTACACCCTCGGTAAACTTTAAACACTAAAAATGTTTTAGAATTAGCCACTTCGACCTCTACTGGTGCAGGCAATGTACTTATCTCAAACAAAGGATGAGACGCAAATTTAATCGACACAAACGATCTATTAGCACCGGAATCAAATAACACATACGCAGGTAAAGAATTTAACAGGAAAGTACCCGACACCACATCGGCGGTCTTTTTAGCTTCTTCAGCTGTAATTTGAAAAGCCCTTCCCCTTGCTTTCGGTATTTCAGGTTTCTTTACACTGCTCTGAGCGCTCGAACTTCCACCAGTTTTTAAATCTGGACATTCACTCCTCTTGTGCCCAGGTTTATAACAATTAAAACACAGCTCCAACTGACTGGTGCATTGGGTAGACAAGTGTCCGGGCCTCCCACATCTAAAACATGTTCTTGGAGGTAAACGGCATTCCCCCGGATGCCTCTTGCCACAGTTAACACACGGTTTAATCTCTTTAACCTGATTCGGCTTCTTAAATTGGGTAGAAAATTTAGGCTTCTTGGAAGGTCCTTCATCCTTATGTACGGGCCTTTTTTCACCACGCTCCATCTGTCGTTTCAACTCAGCTTCTCTCTCCCGAGCACAATCTATAAGTTCCACTAGGGTCTCACATCGAGAAGGTGTAAGAAACTCCCGGTATTTAGCATTTAACATCCCATAGTACTGATTAATCCACATCCTTTCTGTTCTTAAAAAGTCGCGACAGAACTTAGCCTTTTTCATAGAAAATCGCCGTGATGGTATCTATGTCCTCATCCTTCTGTCGTAGTTGTAAGAATTCTTCATAAATTCGGTTGATCGCCGCTTGCGAGCTAAACCGCTTTAAAAACCTCTCTTTAAACTCCTCCCAAGTCATCACTCGTATACCTTCCAAACCAATTTCTTCTCGCACTAAATCCCACCAGTCTTTACCTCGCTGTTTTAACTGGCCACCCGCAAATATCACCCTATCATTAGGATCACAATGTGAAGTTTCAAACGTCCCCTCTATATCCGAGATCCACCGAATTGCTAGTAATGGGTCCACCTCACCATTAAACTCAGCTGGTTTACATGCTACAAAATCTTTATACGTTACCCGTTTAGGTGCTTTCTCAGTTTTCTCTCCAACCTGCAACACTGTAAGTTCATGCTGTATAAACTCTTGTAGCGTTCTTTGCATATCTTCCATGTACATTGGTAAATTGACCCTATGGCTTTAGCCACTTCTTCACTAATAATTTTTCTCATCTCTGAATTACTTGATTCACATTCCTCGCGAACATGTTCCTCAGCCATCCTTGATGACTGAAATATAACTCAAGTTCAATTTTATATTTACTGCATCACTATGCTTATAATCGTGTAAATCACATATTTATATTCATAAAAACTTTCACACATATCGCATATTAACACAGGTACACTAACCTTGATTGATGGCTCAGTGATCGAATCTTGGAATCGAACAAGTTCTCTTCTATTATCACGAGCACAAGGTTTGAGTTCAAGCTTTCTCTACTCACTTGAATCCCTCAAACCACGGCTCTGATACCAACTTGTAACGTACCACCTTATTATCATAATTTATAAAACATGTTTGAGGTGTAAAAGATTTTTAATTTAGGTCCCAGTTAAAATCTCTACTTTTAAAACTCTATTACACATAACCATGACTACATCAACACACTACTAACGTTTACACACCTCAAATTACATTTATGTAATTTACATAACGTTAAGTTTGTTTAAAAGAAACTAGTTAACAACCCATTGTTCGATCCACAAGCATCTTCATCGATCACCTTTGCCTTTTTGGAAAATTCCTACAAAACAACCACTTTTATCACATTAGTCCATTAGAACTAAATAAGAACTCTTATTCTTACTTTATAGGTTATTAGGAGGTGATTTGGGTCTTAAAATATCAATTGAAAACATAATTGACAAGTTAAACCCACCGTAAGTTACGGTGGGTACCGTAAATTACGGTGCCCCTGGATCTCAAGCCCACCGTAAGGCAGAAAATTTCTGCCGTATCAACTTTCCAGGCTACCGTAAATTACGGTGCCTACCGTAAATTACGGTGCCTACCGTAATTTACGGTAGACTCAGTCATTTTGTTCTTCTCAACGTTTTGACCCGTTTCGTTTGTTTCGACTTTTCAATGATTCCGGGTCCATTTCAACATCTCTATTTGCTCAATTTAGAAGCTTTAACTCTCTTAGCTCCGACTCTTTACATCTATCACATTATCACCCATTCGATAATCACACTTCCATATTTAAATAGAAATGGGTCATAATTCTACTTTATACTAGTCATTCACTAACTTGGACTAGCATATTAGATTCAAATCACACACCTATACACTTCGATATACATCTTTATGTTTGACATACACACAGTCGCCAAACCACACGTTTATCACCCACTGGTGAATTAGGCTTACACACAGTAGCCAAAATATAGTTTATCACTCACTAGTGATTTAAATGTTACCACCGTAACTAAATATAATTATAACCCCTCCAGGTTTGATTCACACACCTGTGAACTATACCGGTATATTTATTTCATGCACACGCGCATGTAGCTTCAACTCAATTCATGCACTCGAGCATGTATACTTACTATTGCTATAACCATTACTTATGATCATTATTCACAACTTACATTTACTCAAGAGTAAATATAATAAAATCATAAAGATAAGACTACATATGGTTATAAGGCTAATGTTCTTACCTTAAACAAGCTTCAACTCAACCTTTGTCTTTGCTCACCGCTTTGCTAATACTCCCTTCACCTAATCATACGTTTAGGATTAATTTAGCACATACATATATATGGTATAAAACCAATCCATATGATCCATTTAAGACTAGTTTAGGCATAATTAACTCTATATTGACCCACCGGTCATTTTACTCCCACTTAGGCCTTCCTTTCATATTTTTAACTTCTTGGAGGCATTTCATCAAACACCTTATGGGCATGATTTATAACTCAACATATTTCATACAACTCATTTGCTATAAACCATCCAGTTTCAAGGTTGGCATTCATGATACATAGAACATCTAATACATACTATTCTAAGCTCAAAACATATTAATTTGATCATGGATGAATTTCTCCTCAACACCCCAATCATGAACTAACTACTTAGCAAGAAAACATCCAATTAAGACTCACCTTATGAGTTAGATGCAGAAATTAGATGATTTATAACTCAATTCCACAATTAGAAGCTTGAATTCAACACAACCGCGACTCAATTTGACTAGGGTTCTTGATCCCTTCCTCCTTCCCGTTCTCCTCCCCTTCGTGTGTGTGTGTGAAGTGTCCAGGAGGTTCTATACCTCCTTACATATAGATAAATTTGATTTTTCTCAATTTGCAAAAGTAGTCCCTCTAGTTACTTTTATTCATTTACACTAACAATACTAACTTAACTCAGTTAGTTCTAATTTACCACTCATTTCATTTAAAAACACAAATTATAAAATTACCTAAAATGGGACGTTACAAATTGATGCCATTTGTAAGGTAAGGTCCATTTCCAAACATTTAGTAAAATCTCCCTGTTTCTGAAAAACATATGCCCTGTTGTAACCTATGCTGCCATTTTCAATTGCAGTCTAGAGGTTCAACCAGGGATGGCATAGGAGTTCATGATAGCAATGTGAATCAGCTTCTTACAAAGGTTGGATCAATTTCAAATCCTAACTCTATTATTGACAAACAATAATTACTGACTTGGAAAATGTGTTCCTTAGATAGACGGTGTTGAAGCACTGAATAATGTTTTGCTAATTGGTATGACAAATAGAAAGGATTTGCTTGATGAAGCTCTTTTGAGGTGAGTTCTTTATCTCTTATTAAGATGTTAAATGTCATCATTCGGTGAAAAATTATGCTAAAAATATCCTCTAATGCTTGCTTAGGCCTGGTCGTTTGGAAGTCCAAGTGGAAATTAGCCTTCCTGATGAAAATGGTCGTTTTCAAATTCTCCAAAATCATACAAACAAGATGAAAGAGAATTCTTTTCTAGCTCCAGATGTTAACTTGCAAGAATTAGGTATTTCTCACATGATTTTTTTATTTTGATGAAAATAGTAAGGTCTGATAGAGTCTAATGAATTGAATTCTAGCTGCAAGAACAAAGAACTACAGTGGACCAGAGCTTGAAGGTGTTCTGAAAAGTGCAGTTTCTTATGCTCTCAATCGCCAGCTCAGCCTTGATGAGTTAACCAAAACTATTAATGAGGAAAGCATAAAAGTCACAATGGATGATTTCTTGAATGCTCTTCATGAAGTTACTCCTGCATTTGGTGCTTCAACAGACGACCTTGAACGTTGCAGGTAAATATCATCTCAAGTGTTTCATTCTCTAATTTATATTTTGGTGAAATATATTCTGAACTTTTATAAATCGATGCAGACTGAATGGAATAGTTGACTGTGGTCAACGACATGATCATATCTATAAAAGAACTATCCTATTAGCAGAGCAAGTTAAAGTGAGCAGAGGTAGTCCACTTGTCACCGTTCTTCTAGAAGGCCCAATTGGCAGGTAAATCATGGTTTTGATACATAGTAATTAACAATATTAATTTAATCATTTCTTCCAGCTCACAACTTCTTTTAATCATCTTTGACAGTGGTAAGACTGCAATGGCAGCTACTGTTGGCATCGGTAGTGATTTCCCCTACGTAAAGATTGTAAGTTCTTTGTATATTTGAAATTTAAAATAATCTATTCACCGTTCATCACATGAAATCAACATACTTTTTATAATTGTAGATTTTTGCTGAATCAATGATTGGACTCAGTGAAGCCAGTAAATGTGCACAAATTGTCAAGGTTTTATAATTCTTCCGACCTATAATATTTTTATGATGGATTTCATGAGACGTTTAATTATGGGAACCTTTCTATAGGTTTTTGAGGATGCGTACAAGTCAACACTGAGCATTATAGTCCTTGATGATATTCAAAGGTAACAATATGCATTTAACTGAGCCTTGGTTTGATTTTTCAGTTTTAAAGATGCGCAACGCGCGTCTGTGTATCATCCCTAGTACTATGAAAAAAGCAACGTCTGTCTGATGAATAGTAACTTCTGATGAATAGTATAACAGTGCCCCTCTTCCTCTTCTTCTTCCTTCCTTTTCTTCATATCATTCTTCTCAAATCATCGAGATCCACTTCGATTCCACACCAACGCCGTTGTTCTCCACATCTCCGGTGGCGTCCACGGCGTCTCCGCCTACCTCCGGTGGTGATTTCACACTAAATCATGGATTCGATACTGGCGAGGGTGCTGGAGTACACTCTCAAGTACTGGCTCAAATCGTTCACCATAGATTAGTTCAAGTCCGATCGGCGCAGGTGATGTGTTGAATGTGTGTTTTGATTTGGGTATTGGTTTGATTTGAGTTTGATTTGAGTTTTTGGTGAATTTGTGGTGCAGGGGAGTGGGGGTGGAGGGTTCTTTCTCTAAATCTCTTAAGATCTCCGATATACTCTCCACGAATGCTGTCGGTGACACATTTTTGATACTCTACACTGGATCATACGAACTGGGTTCCATCAAATTTCATTCAAAGGTATGTTTTTTAGTCGACTTTAGTTGATCCAGTACGTATTTCTTGATTTGATTCGATTTGATGTGATTTTGGTGTTGTTCATAGATTTCAATCGAGTAAGAAAAGACCCAGTTCGATTTGAGCTTAAATTCGTTTGATTGTTGGAAGATTATGAGTTGCCAATTTGATTTCTGATCGAGCATTTGATCGAACAGGTTATGTGCATAAGATTTGAATCAAATTGATTTGTGAGATTGGGTTGAATTCGGTTAAGATCTAAGGAATTGATTCGATTGATTAACTTTGTGTTGTAGATACGCCATTGATTCCCTGTTTTTGAGTGGAATCTAAGATTCTAAGGTGTCAAAGTGCATAATTGAGGATTCAACTGAAGAACATTTGAATTTCGAATTCTTGATTTGCAGTGTGTGGAGAAATTGTGTTGTATGATGGTTATTTAGATGTTGAGTTGAATGTTATGAACTGTGAAGTGTAAGCATGAGTGGTGGTAGCACTGCTGAAATGGTTTCTTCAGCTGCTAGCCCTAGAAGATCAAATGCGAATGAGAAACGAGTTTCTTTTGATATTGAAAATGATTCTAATGGAGGATTGAAATACCCAAATTCAGATTTTGTTGATGGCGATAGAGGTGCTTTGGCAAGCTCCAAGAACCCGATTATCGTTGCTGATATACTCAAAACATTGTTTTTTATACTGGTTTGGTACACATTCAGCACATTCCTCACATTGTAAGTCCCTTGAAAACATTTGATGATTAATAGGTTAGTACTTAGTACAGTCTTGAACTATAGTCATATGATGTGTTTGTTCAATCATCAATGGTTAGGTATAATAAGACTCTTTTGGGAGATGATTTGGGAAGATTCCCTGCTCCTTTGTTGATGAATACTATTCATTTTGGAATGCAAGCCGTTTTTTCAAAGGGCATTATATACTTTTGGTCCGAAAGATTCCAACCGAGTGTAACTATGTCATGGAAAGACTACTTTATGAGAGGTAAAAAGTTAGAAAATCTTGTATCTTTAAAGCTTTTGTATCGTCAATGTATTATTCATGTATGTTTAATTTTATTGCCTTTCTTATTGACATAAAGCGGAAGCAAAGTAAAAGTTAATTACTTTTTAGAAGAAAATTAGGATATTATTGAATGAGTAAACCAATAATACAAGCTCCATTTTACAGGGAGTTTTTAAATTTGGCTGGTATTGTCAAATCTTGGAAATTAAAATTGACAGTCTATGAATGAAATTAAATGCCTAAATAAACACATAAATTTACACATTTTTACAATTGAAACTAAATCAATCAAAAGTTTAAAATTGTGAGAAGGTCAGTCCGAAGATTGGGGCAAACCGCCTGTGGTGGTTTGACATAATATATGTCCCATCCGTTGAGACCATTTCTGTCTTATAACTCCATATGTATCAGAAGTTGTGCCTGTTTTAAGTTTGGCCATTTTCTAACCCATTTCTAGCCCATGTGCTTTAGCTGCTGCTTAAATAGAAACAAGTAGCCTAAGTAACCAATATTCAGTTTTCTTCTATCTATCATCAATGATTTATCAACCATATAATATTTAATTTACTTCCTAAATTGACCAAATTTAATTAACTATTCTAATTACTAATCCAACAGATACACTTTGAATTTGACAGTTGTACCAACTGCTGTAACATTGCGTATTTTTTTTAATAAAGTTGATTTTGTTCGATGTTGATTCCGAAAAAAAATACAATAATCATAATAATAATAATAATAATAATAATAATAATAATAATAACAATACTAGTGGTAGTAATAATATAAATAATAATAATAATAATAATAATAACAATAATAATAGTAATAACAATAATAATAATAACAATAATAAGGTCCAGGGGTCATTTGGTAATTTTTAAAACTTTAAAACCAAAGTTTCAAGCATAAACTATCAAACTTAAAACCACAGGGACCGGATGTGTAATTTTTTTAAAAACCCAAACCCCCTCCCCCGTCGACCCTCCATTCTTCGGCCACACCTCCGGTGGCCCTCCGGCGAGCTTCAAACGCCAAGATTAATGCGGTTTGACCAAAACAAGCACTCCCGACACATTCACGTGGGAGATTCGAACTCGTGCCATATAAACAATTCCAAATTTGAACGCATGCGGTGTAGAACCCGAGCCACGCGTTGTCGGACCTTTGTCAGTCCACAGATCGCACTAACACCTTATTTTAATCAAATTAAACGAATATGAACTACCATAAGTCAGTTTCTAATCAACTCCCATTATCAATTTCGCTTAAAACAAACTTAAACACCACCTTCGAACACCTCCTCGTTCGGACCTGCAACACCCTCGAAACCCCATCTCCGATCAATTTTATTCGAAATTAACACAGGGCTTTGCTTCCAAATCATCATTTCAAGCTTCCCTCAAATTTAATTCGACTATAATCAAGTTTTGATCATCAATCGATCACCAACCGTGTCGCGGACCTGTTCTTCATTGGGTAAACCTCGATTCGATCACCATATAGTAAATTACACACACATACACACTCGGTTTTTCATGGGGAACAAAAGCCCCATGAATTCGGAAGCAATCAAAACCGAATTGAACCTCAATTTGAGTGAGGATCGAACTAGGGCCCAATCCGATTTGAAATGGTTTGCTTGTTATTTAAAAACAAAGGAAACCATCTTCTCTCGCGGCTGTGTGCCTTAGTCCATCGGTTCCGTGTCCATTTGCAATCAAAGAGGTCCCGGGTTCGACCCCGGGCACCTCCATTTATTTATTTATTTATTTTGCCTCTTTTTAAGCTCTAAAATTCCGGAAAATTTTCTAAAAATCATAAAAATGTTTTTACAAACATTAAAAATTTTTAAACAACTAAATTATTTTTCTGAAATTTATTTTAACATTTTATCCATTTTTATTAAATGTTTTAATAAATAAAATTACAAATAATACAAAAATTATTTATACGAAAGTGGACTTTTAATAATTTAATTTATTTAAATTATTATTCGACACTAAATTACTTTTAATTTATTTAAGTAATAATTATTATTGCTTAAATCATAATTAAATACAAAAGTTTGATACTTAAATCATTTCAAAAACATTTTTATTTCTTTTAGCCATTTAAATAATTAAATACTTTAATTAATTGACATAATTAATTAATAAAATTAATTATTTGTCTATTTTTCCACACGTTAACAATAAATCAAACAGATACGTACACTGATACGTACATTTTTAATAAATTCAAAACATAATGACTTTCAAATTCATTTTATTTATTTCAAAACATTTCAACTAAATAAATCACTTTATTTAAACTACCATTCAAAACCCAATGGAAACCCCAACTTATTTCCAATTCTCACATTATTATTATTATTCTAAATTGAGGCACCGTTCCTTAGGTTAATCATAAGGAAATCGTAGGTGTCTAACCTATCACATTCAAAATCCAATCTCATCAATCAAGTGAGTATTCATATCCCCTTTTTATATCATTTCCTATTTGGGGGAAATCATGTGATACAATATATTCAATCATGATATTCTATTGTTGTTTCATTCTAAATTCAATTCAAGACAGGTTATGTTATTACTTGCAATTACGTGAACATACTATGCTAAACTGGACGACAATAAAACCCTAATTCAATCAATCAATCCTGGTATCAATGGTAGATCTACTGGTTTGGACAACCCACCCCATATGAATAGTCGAGTGGTGATTGTGCCAGAGGCAAGAGTCAATCTATGGTGTATGTGTGGAGTCTATTATATGCAAGTGTCAAGTCAAGGGGTTTCTATTGTGTCGGTTTATTTATATGTTTTACTATTGCAATATAAGTCTTAACGATACCTTGTGAATTGGATTATTCTCAATCAATCAATCAATCTATATGTATACTCAAAACTATGACTACTCACCAGCTAATTCGTTAGCTGACTTTATTTTCTCACATGATTTCAGGTTAAGCAAGATAGTGGACTTCTACCTGCTCATTTAAGACCCGGACTTAGTTAAAATAAAAGAAAATTACTATTTGTGGTTTCAATTGTTGTATTTGTGTATGTTGAACTTAAATTATCTTGTAATCTGATTTTAATATTATTTCCACTATTAGACAACCATGTGTTATGAACAATCAATCATTCCCTCGTCCGCTCCGATGATTCCGCCGTCGGTCGGGGTGTGACAACTGCTATCGGAACAGCACTTGATATTAATTTGAGCAATGCATCACTTGTTTTCATATCGGTTACATTTGCTACCATGGTTGGTCAATATTCTCACTTTATTTATGTTGATCAAGTCGACACATTTGGCTAAATCTCTCTTTTCTTCTGCAGTGTATATCTGCTGCTCCTATATTTCTTCTAATATTTGCTTTTGCATTCAGGTAAATTTTAAATATACATATTGAAAGTGTTATATCAACAAATTGATGAAATTGTTTCTTGATATTATATAATACTATATGTATATTTCTGAGGGTGAAAATCTTTTTATTGTGTAGGTTGGAGTCTCCCAGTTTTAAACTTTTAGGAATTATGTTGATAATATCTGCTGGGGTTTTATTAACAGGTATGATGTTTTAGGCATATAATTGTTACTTTTAGTGTAACTCATATGATTATTTGTTTTCCATTATTTAGTTATATGTTACAGTTTTTAATCGCACATTTAAATTTTATTATCATCAATTCACAACTACAGTTGCAAAAGAGACCGAGTTTGATTTGTGGGGTTTCATATTTGTTATGCTTGCTGCTGTTATGTCTGGCTTTCGTTGGAGCATGACTCAGCTCCTTCAGGTACAACTCATCTCTGATTATAATGATTATTAGAGGTGGCAAGAAGGGTGGGTCGAGAAGGACCAGGCTGGGTTGAGTTGGCTAGCATGCACTTTTAGGCACTTTTTTGTTCAATTTTCACATTTTTTACAAATATATATATATTTTGAACAACGATATTGTTTCTCCTAACCACCTTATTAACTTGCACCTGCAAAGATTTGAACCCACACCACTTTTGTGAGGGGCAATCACCAATGCCACTAAGCCATGGGCATTTACAAATAGTTGA
This sequence comes from Flaveria linearis, assembly GCA_024085815.1. Taxonomy (NCBI): domain Eukaryota; kingdom Viridiplantae; phylum Streptophyta; class Magnoliopsida; order Asterales; family Asteraceae; genus Flaveria; species Flaveria linearis. Next base: position 55,679,091 of record CM044018.1, on the reverse strand, counting down.
TGGGTTTATAATGGTTAGGACTATATTATTACAATAAAAATCTGAATCTTTGAATACAATGATTAATGAGGGTGTATGCATTTAAAATAAATTTTGGGCATGTTCAACCCATTTGGCCAGGTCCACCAGCAGGAAAAAAACCAAAAGAAGACTAACAACCTACAACAACAACCTTTTGAAGTTGCCAAAACCGCCAAGAACGCACAGCACTCCAAATCCAGCTTTTTGGTAATACATGGTATCAACTAAGTGCAGCAAGAAGGCATACTCTTTTGAAGTTCAAGGCAACTGCAGCAACAAGGCATACTCTTTTGAAGTTCAAGGCAACTGCAGCAACAAGGCATACTCTTTTGAAGTTCAAAGCAACTAACTATACTCTTTTGAATCTAATCGATGGCCACAACACTCAATATTCTTTTGAATGTAATCGATGACCACGTTTAGACTGTTCATATAAGAAAACATGATATCGCGCAACGCGCGATATGGCTCCCAACTAGTTCAATTAAAATAGATAGGAGTATAGGACTAGCAAGACACTAGTATCATGTTTGTAAAAGCAAGCACCATGTGGGGCAGCGGACACCTGGTAAACACTAAAACTTATATCGAAACGTAAAAAAGAGTAAGAATGATGTAATGGAATGTTCAGAATTTTAACTTAAAGTTATAAAAAGAAATAATTTTTGTATCCTTTTTAAACACTTAAATATAACAAGAATCAAATTGTATATGACTTCTGCATCGATGACACGCGGAGCTTGTTAGCGGTCAAAACAATCCCATTTGATTACCAGAAAAGTAAGAATTATATTTAACTAGGTTATTATCACGTGTTTTACATGGGTTGAATAAATAAAATATTAAATAATTAGTAATAAAAAATTATTAATTATAAAATGATATTTTGAAATATGATATAATTAAAATTACATATGAGTAATGACTATAAGTAATAAAACAATGATATTATTTTATTTGAACTTTTGTTTTAAATTTTTTTATCTAAAGAATTTTAAAAATTCCTTCTAAATCACAACATTTTAAGAAAAATATCATTTTCTAAAAATTTCTTATTATAACTTTGAATTTTAATTTTTTATGGTTCAAAAAAAGTTTAATTTCTAAAAACATTGATTTTAAATATTTTGTATTTTTAAAAAGTTTGTTATTTTAAAAAAATATTTATGTTAAACAAAAGATTGTTTCGTTAGAAATTACATTTCTTAATTTATTTAAAACTATTTTAATCTAAAAAAATTAAATAATATAATTTAGTAGTTAATGTAAATATTTAATTTAAGAGAAAAGCGAGAAAATTAGACTTATGAGTTCTAATATTATGAGAAGTGACAAGTCAAAACTTTTTTTTATTAGAACAGATAGATTAACAATATGCAGAGATTAAATTAAGTACTTATAAAGAAAAAAATTTACGATAACCGAAGACGGACCAGAAAGAACAGGAGGAAAGAAAATTGACAAAAGATCTAAAAAGTAAAAGAAGAAAAAAGGAAAGATTAACAAAAAGATATTAAAAAAAAGATCTACATATAAAAACTATGTGCTCGCCTACAACTAAACCTATTGTGTTTTTTTACATAACGTTCCTTTGGAATTGAATATTAACTTAATTTAATTTTTCCAAATTTGATTTAGTTACTTTTTTAATAGAAATAAGACGTTTAGTTACTAATATAGTACTTGTTTGGATGATCTGGTTGGATCATGTTTAGATGAAATGGAGTTTATTATTGATTTTAAATTGTCTCTTGGGTCTTGTTGAATTCCTAAACAAACAAACAAACAAACCCAGTATATCTCATTCAAGAGCAGGGTCTGGGGAGGTTAGGTGTAGGCGAGTCTTTCCTCTATCTTGTTAGGTAGAGAGACCGCTTCCAAGAGACCCCCGACTCGGTAGCAAAAGGCATACTGATAGCAAGACAACATACACTAAATCATACAACACGTAGCATACAGTATACAAAAAAGCCATATCGCTAGCAAGACATCATACAATAAATCCTACAACACATAGCCTACAGTACACAATAAACCAAACAACACATAGCATACAAATATCCTAGGTGCATGCAGAATCACTGTTAAAGGGCAAATATGGGCTACCTAGACATCAGGCCTCGCCACCAGACTTCGAATACCCTTCCTGTCTATAGTTCAAACTAAAAGTCCTTAATTTTAATTCTACGCCTCCACTCAGTCTTGTTGAATTCCTATGATAAAATATTTTTTCCAACTTATACTATCTTATGTTATCGATTCGCTTAACACCCCTAGTCTCCTGTGTATCGATATGGAAAACTGGCTCATGGTGATGCCCACAAACCACCTTATAATGATTCGCTTAACACCCCTAGTCACTGGATTTAGGGATTCTTAGCGCTCAACGCAATTACACACTAAAGTCATTTTCACACTAAAAGACAGGAAAAAGATCTCATTGATTTGAATATTTGATGTTCCAAGAGATGAGGTAAGATGGATATTCAAAGGGGCGGGTGTACGTTTAGTCAAACCCCTAAAGTTCATTACCAGGGTGGCTAAAGCAAAAGTTAAACAAAATTATAGCCCGAGTCAAATACTATACTAATAATTAATCAGGCAGAACAAAATTCCCAAAGGTAAATAAATAAGCAACTTACACAACATATCCAAAAGGAAAAAAAGAAAACAGTTTGTCACTTTGTCCATGGTCTTCTAGTATCATGGAGATGAGATTCAGTGTTTACTTAACCAAATATCCCAAGAGAATCCCGAGTAGGCCGATAATAACAACATATATGAAGGGGATACCACCACGGCTTTTGTTGCCTTGACGCCTCAACAGTTCCTACAAGAAGAAAGATCCAAAGATGATAAATGGAAAGAACCTAGAACTAGATAAGATGACATGTGAAACATAATAGCTTTAGAACTGGCAATTTTAAAACATTTTCTATAAAAGGTTAACAATAACGGGTCAAATAGATTAAGCGGAAGGATGTAACTGAAAAGGAGCCTGGTGAAACAGGTTAAAGTCATCCAAAGTAGGACTGTCAATGGGTCGGGTCTTGATTCAAATGTGATCCATTTATAAGTTCCGATGGGTCAAAAAAACAGATCCAATGTCCCAGGAAAAGATCCGATAGGTTCACTTAGTTATATGGATCATTGCTTGGTTGATTCAAGATCTGTCTGGGTTAATCCAATTAGTTAAAAAAGTGCTTTTTTTGTAATTCTGATTGTAATGTACACATACAAGCATGTACATATTCTCATGGTTGTAAAAATCGCTAGTCGCTAGTCGGGCGGTGGGGTAGGGACTAGGGATTAATCGGGATTAATAGGGATTAATCGGAATTAATAGGGATTAATCGGAATTAATCGGATTGGGATTTTATATGTTAATTTACAAATTTATAAATATATATACAATATTTTTCAAAATTATACATATAATTTTTTATATCCGACTGATTTGTATTATATTTTGACTGATTTTCTCTAAATTTTAGCTGATTTTGACCAAATGTGATAAAATTTGACTAGTTTTGACCAATTTTCTTTGATTTCTGGCCGATTTTGACTGATTTTGACCTTTGACTGATTAACTAGGCGATTAGCTAAAATCGAATCGGTGGATGACCGATTAGCGATTAATCGGGGATTAATCGGTGCTAGGCGGTGATTTTTACAACACTGCATATTCTATATAAACATTTATATCATTGTACCTTTTATATATAAATACAAACACACATACATATACATACATATGCACACAAGAGAGGGTTCAAATGAGAACCATCCTTTATTGGATTTATATGATGTTCCAGATTATTTGATAAGGATCTACGGGTCGACCCAGCTGTTATGGGGCAGCGCCCAGGTGGGTTAGTGGGTAATTGTTGCATCAGTCAAAAGGAGATAGTGGGATAGAGGGTTAGTGGGGTAGTTAGTTAGGTTTTATTTTACTATTTATTCATGTTCACGTAGAGAAGCAGAGATAGAGAATTAGTATTTGAGTAGTTCATTTGTAATTGGAGTTTCACCCTACTCGAATTGGGTTGTTTTTGTTCGTAATTAGTAATCAAGCAAGCCGACTTTTGGTATCTATCAATTGGTTCCATTGCCGGGAATATCGAAATGGCACCTAACACCCGGAGTAATCCCGATGGCAGCAGCGGCCAAATGGATCCAATTGTCGCTCAATTGGCGGCAATCGCCGCACGATTGGAGTCGTTCGAGTCACTCAAAGCAGATGTGGCTGCCCTTAAATCACAGGGAACAGCTAGGTACAAGTCCAGTGGCAGATCCAGTCGCTTTGAAGATGGTGAGTCCTCGTGGAAGCATAACCAGCACCGACCTTCAACAAAAATCACCCTACCGGCTTTCAGCAGTGGTGATCCGAGGGTCTGGATACTCAAAGCAGAGAAGTTTTTCAAATACTACAATGTTGCAGATGAAGATAAGGTGGATATAGCCTCTATGCACCTTGAAGGGGAGGCGCTGGACTTGTATTCTTGGCCATCCGCAGACCAGTCCATTGCTATTGGGAAGAGCTCGTCCATGCCACAAGAACTTCAGTCCGACCGAGTTCCAAAATCCAGATGAATTCTTGTGTGCCATCAAACAAACCGGCACCGTTCAGGAGTATCGCCAAGAGTTCGCAAAAGATCAGCACGGGTTTCCAACTGGCCCGATCATTGCTTGCTAGGGGTGTTTCTAAACGAGCTCAAACAAGAACTGAAATCGGATGTCCGCATTCATAAGCCTAGAACGGTTTACAACACTATGAGTTTGGCCATGGAGTATGAAACTAAACAGGGACAGGCTTGAGCCGGTAAGAGTTCGAGTGAGGTTACAAACACCAAATTTTCTTAATCAGTTGTCACTTCCACTGCAACCCCTTCACAAGATCAGCCCCTTCGTATTTCTGAGACTGAAAAACAGTCCCGGTTTCTTAAGGGAGAGTGCTTTCGCTGGGGGGGAAAATACGGACCTGGTCATTGCTGCAAAACAGGTAAATTTCAACTCTTGGCAGCAGCTCCAGCGGTCACAGAGGGCCCTGTTGTCAATAGCGAACGTAGCGGGCGCTATAGCGCGCTACGTCGCGACAAGGTCAAGGCTCGCTATCTAGTACTTAGCGGTATATAGCGACCTGCAGTGGCATTTTTTTTATTTTTTTATTTTTTTATTCTTTATTACTATAAAATTGACACAAATAGAGTATTTTAGCTAATTTAGTGGTGTTTGCTTATATATTCTACTACTTTATAGCTAAACATGTTTATTTATTGAATGTAAAACATTTCTTAAAGCTTCTACTACTTTATCGCTAAACAGTAAACACGAAATAGCGGGCGCTATTTATCGCAATTCGCTACATAGCATATAGGTGACTTGTCGCTATTTACCGCTATTCGCTATTGACAACTATGACAGAGGGGGATGAATAGCAGACTGATCAAGAAGACTTGGCTGAAATCAGCCTTCACGTGTTGCTAGGTAAGTCACCTACTCCAACTATGACTCTTCACGGTGTGATTCACTCCTCCAAGGTCTTGGTTCTCATCGATAGTGGGTCAACCCATAATTTTGTGGCTGATACACTGGTTGAAAAAGCTAAGTTGGCCACACAAAATGTAGCCCCATTTGGTGTGCGAATTGGCAATGGGGATGTCATTCATTGTAAACAAGTCTGCAAGAATGTTGTGTTACAGCTAGATGATCTTCAAATCATACAAGACTTCTATCCATTCTCTTTAGGGGGGGCGGATGCATTTCTCGGCATTAAATGGCTGGCCACTTTGAATACCGTTCAAGCAAACTGGAGCAAAATGGTTTTGATGTTCTCCATCAATGGTCAAGAATACAAGCTGCAAGGAGTGGAACAGGGTGTGCAAAATTCAGCTACCTTTCACCACCTTACCATTGAACCATTCAAGGAACCGGTAAACACAGCTGCAGACCACTTTTCTCCTACCCGACTTGAGGACAAGTCGTTTCTCCGGGGCCGAAGAATTGATAAGGATCTACGGGTCGACCCAGCTGTTATAGGGCAGGCCCAGGTGGGTTAGTGGGTAATTGTTGCATCGGTCAAAAGGAGATAGTGGGATAGAGGGTTAGTGGGATAGTTAGTTAGGTTTTTTTATTTTACTATTTATTCATGTTCACGTAGGGAAGATGTGGGGAAAAGACCGCGTACATCTTCCCTTAAATGGGACGGACCCTCCCTGGACCCTGCGAAAACGCGGGAGCTCTTTGCAGCACCAGGTACGCCCTTTCATGTTCACGTAGAGAAGCAGAAATAGAGAATTAGTATTTGAGTAGTTCATTTGTAATTGGAGTTTCACCCTACTCGAATTGGGTTGTTTTTGTTCGTAATTTCTAGTAATCAAGCAAGCCGACTTTTGGTATCTATCATTATTAAATTAAAAAGGGTAAATTAGAATTTGATAATGACCAAGTATCCAAGTTCTATTAGTTTTATTTGGTAATTTTACATGGATGTGGGACTGAAAGTGCTGCCAAATTCAAAATAGTGTTACCTCACTTTATTAAATAACTTAGACTATTATTGTAACAGTGTCAGCTTTGTAATAATATATGACACATTAACTATTTATATTCAAAAGAGATGGATAACAAAAAGCATTTGCAGGTTAGCCCAATCCGACCTGTTTAGACCAACACTTAAAGATTACACATAATCCAATAACCAAATATGCCCAAACCCACCCATCTTGCCACCCCTAACTTAACAATGTAAACAAAGGTATATATGCAGAGCAATATGATTGTTGGACTTTAACTCAGGTAGTCAGGTAATGTCAAAATATTCAAAACTCATGCTACGGAGTAAGAAAGAACTAAAAAGGAATAAGGGACTACTTAGGCTTGGAGCAAAATTATTAAACTATGCAATTGCCAATCATAAATTCTGAAGATATTCAGGTTAAAGTCAAATCAGTGACGAGTATATAACATACTTTTATGGTTTAATTATAATATAATCTGCAAGAAGCCATAAACTAATCTTAAGAAAAGGTATGTACCAGTTCTTGGTGAAGCTTGGTAGATTGTTGAATGGCGGAATTCTTCTCGTCGGTCAACTTAGAAATAAGAGCCCTTGTCTGAAAACACACAGGATGTGCATGTAAAGAGGACTTGATAATCAAATTATGTTTAGAAAATAACAATATACAAACATTGAACAAATGCCTAATACTAGTCAATCAGAGAAATATAATCATATTTGTTGGGTGAAACGTTGCACCACAGTATTTTAAATCCACTACGGAATATATGTTTAATATTAAAACAAAAAGATAATATTCAAACTTTTTATAGTGCCAAATAAAGTCAGAAAATGCATGCAAGAACTACAAGCAACTCAACATTATCGACAGTCGCACCTGTATGCAAAACTATGCAGAATTTTATCTGAGCACAAACTTTTTATCAATTTATAATGATAAGTAGTAGCAAAGGAAATAACCTCTGATGATATCTCATGAGATTGAGCATATGCTCTAGGAACCTGCACATAGGAAATTGACTAATTAGCATTTCCGTTTAATAAAAGATGGCCTAGATCTTGGTTTTATAAGGTGCAGGCGCTCCACGACATGCTGGTCCCAAAAGCCGAGTCGAGAGCTACATACAAGCAACTTTGCTTTATGTTCAACAAAATAAACTTTATGTACAACCAAAAGCTGCATCACTCTCATCTCTTTTACATATCAACCTTCTTCATTAAGTAAATCATTCCTAATCTCTTCATCATTTTGGTTGTTTTTACATACTAGCTTAAGGTGTTTTTCTGATCGCCTAACGCGCTTTATAAGACCAAGGTCTAGATGGTTGGATAATGCAAAAGGGATAAGTTTCTCACAGCAGAGTCAGTTGTGTTTATAGTCCCATTGTCTGAAATTGATGCCCTTGGAGATGAACCTTCTTCTGATCCTTCTCTTACGGGTGATGGTGGTTGTGGGGGAGCAACATAACTAACTTTTAATTTCCATTCATCCACTTGATTTCCAGATTCTTTGTTAAACTGTTGCAAATATGGGAGTTTAACATTTAAAAATCCATTCATAAAGTCAGAAGTTTGAACATAAGCCTATCACTAAAATCAGTACCAATTCCGGACTAATATCTTTAGGGGTAGTTGCGGGACTTGCAACGGCACTCTGAAGTAAGAACTTGTCCTTGCATTGCATATCAGCAGGAGCCTCCCTTTGAGCTTGCATTGTAACTATTGCAACATCAATGTGCAAAAGGAAAAAATATGTTATTTGCATCAAATTAAACAAGAACCAAGGACCATAAAATCATGTACAAAATCCAAGAAATCAAACAGATAAATACACAAAACAAACAGGAAAGGCGGAACCTGTGACATCACAAGTAGAGTGAGGCAACAAGACCCCAGTGTTAGGTCGAACGCAGTACTTCTTTGGATTTGTAGTTTTCACCTGAAATCACAGCAAAACAGAGAACCTAAGAATACGACAACGGTAGTTCACTTCTTCAAGATACACTTTGTCATCCCACTCTCAATCTTTCTACATCTATAGACGTCCACCAGCATTAAAATTAATTGCATGAGATCATGGTTAACTCTAATCAGTCAGAAGAAAGGAAACTCATTGCCTGATTACTACTTCATGAATTAGTATCCTTTGACATTCATTACTTGAAATAGTTATGATCATTTTACCTTGCCCTAATTAGTCACAAGCTTTACTAAATTCAAGTTCTGTAAAACCATTTCTTAACATTTTGAGCAAAATTTCCAAAGAAATGCAAAAACTGAAAATCGTATCACCTAAGAAGCTTACATTTCTGATTTCTACATACAGTTTAACATCAAAATAACTAGATATTATCAACTACACAGTAGTAAACTACCTTAAACGCGACATGATTGTTCGTATTGTTCTTCAATTGCATGGAACACGAGATCTGCTTCTTCAATTCAACTACAAAACACAAAACCAAATCACAAAATCAGAAATTCATTTGAAATAGAATCGTAAATAGCAACAGATCTAAACAAACGAAGTAAAATAGTGGCAAAATCGTATGTTTTACATGGAAACTGAAGCTCCTGAGGCTCAATGCTGAGAAGCTCTCCGGTGCTCATGTCTTTTAACTTCTATTATGAATATAATTACTGAGAAAACCGTCGCCGGAGAACTAGGGAACGTCGCCGGAGGTCAGTGTATTCCGGTGGCGACGTCAGAAATCCGGTGAGAGAGAGGGAGATCTGGTTTTGGAATTGTGTGCGTTTTGAGTGTTTTGTGCGTGTGTAATTGCGTGTGTAATTGCGTGTGTGTGAGAGAGAGAATTGATTGTTTTTTCTTTTGGGTCATCGAGGCTGCGGTTATATCCGGTTTAGCAGTTCCGTTTACAACTCGTCCGGTTCAAAACTTAAATTAGTAAAATCCGTAACTTACTTACGGGCTGTTTGGTAGTTTTTTATGGTCGTTAACACGCTATCTATTAATGGTTTATAATTATAATTTTTAAATTTTTATGAGGTAAGTTTAATGTTGTATGCTTAAGAGTTTGGTTACGAGTTATCATTAAAATATTACATTTTATTCATTTAGCGTTAAAGTTGTCTATTAATTATTAGAATGTTAGAAAATATTAAGAGGTAGCCATATTAAGAGGTTACCAAAGAGCCGTTTAATTAATAAATAACCAAATGATTATGTCACATGTTATAATTTTGTGAGTTTAACAATAGCTTTTAGCTTTTTCTTATTATTAAATAAATAGTATGTATAAATTTACCATAATTTACATTCAAATAATGAAACTTTTAACAAGAAATTAAAACAAATATTTAACTTCTATACTGAAATTGATGATTTTAAACGTTTGAAGAGAAAATAATTATTTTTATCAAATTTAAATTTACATATAAAATTAATATGTTTACTATTTTAGTTTAAGTTCTTAGAATCTTTAAAGTTATTTGTATTATCTTTTATTTTAAAATTTATTTTTCACATTTTATAGGTTAATCATTTACTGTGGATCAAGTTACGAACTTGACTTTGTTTGAGATTGAAATTTATTTTAATATTTGTAAATTTCATTACTAGCTATATAATATTTTAATCTATTCAACTCGGGTTACATACGAGATTTTATCCTAATAAACAAAATAAATAAATAGTTTGGATGTGTTTTCAAAATAGAATGGTATAAAGAAATAATTTCATATTATAGAGATATGATAGCAATTGTGTTTTGAACTGTAGATCTTGTGACTTTGGAGTTCCAAATAAAACCATAACCAAACCGTATGTCCGTATAGAATCTGATATCAAAAGGGTTACTTCCGTTCAACTTTCTTGATTATGGCTTGGTTATTCGGTTTTTATGCAACCAAGAACCAGATCCCTAGTGATCGGTTGGTGTCATGCAGGTTCCATTTTCGGTTGATTCAAGATTACAGCCGATGTACACAGCGTTTTTCATTCGTGACAAAGGAATAACTGCTTATACTTTATCAGTATACATATAACACGTTTCTAAAATTCACATCATGAACCAAGAAAGCCATCAGATTATCAGCCAACATAAAACAATTGGCATTAACCATGATTACAAGATGTTGCAACTATATATGCTAAAAGTCTGTACAGTTATAGCTTATGGTTGTGCATAATAAACAATACCAAAATGCTAATATAAAATTTGCATAGGTTATACCTCAAGCATCAACCAGAAGAAACTTCGTTTTGATGAAGGTGAGCCGTAAAGCCAGCATACCAAGCAATCCTCATAACCTGCACACCGAGAACCAGAACCCACCAACACACCAGACCCCTGATCATATGAACTGTCCAAGCTGATGCACCAAGCTCAGCCCCAAGCTTCAAACCCCTCATCAACTGTAAGACACGGTATGCTTCATACACAACAGGAGTCATAAGCCATATAGGCGACTCCCAGTGCCATGTCAGCATCTCCGTCAGCATTTGTACTCCAAGAAGTAGAAGATAGGGGCCCAAAAGAATTGCGAAAGAAATTGGAGGGAGGTGGGGTTGAAAAAGACCCTTTTGAGAACCAAACCACATGGCTAATGGAAAGATAAAACCAGATATGGTTGCAACCATGTTCCAGAACCTGTAGCTGAAAGGGGGTTGGCTACGACAAGGGTCTTGAGCCGGGGTGTTTGGGCGTGAACATGCGTCTGCCATGAGCAGGAACAGTGATGCACCCAGGTTGAACACGCAGTCAAGACCGGTCAGGGACAAAAGGCTAGCTATATTCGGTCCTAAAAAGATTGAAGAAATTGGTAACCAAAGGGTGGGAACCATTCCCGTGGCTAAAAGAACCAACGGGCCCAAGAGCCACATAGGCCATCTAATGTACCCGAGTTTTGTGTCCCTTTTGGTATCTGTTGCTAAAGATTCAGTTGATTTAGTCGTATCTGTTGTTGAAGATTCAGTTGTTTTAGTTTGATCAGAGTCGAGGGTTTCAAATAAGGTCGTAGGACCGGTTAAGAACTCCCCTTTAGTTGTGTCTTCTTCTCGGGCATATCTGACGGGAGGTGGGTCCCATGGGATCGCGTTTGAACAGCAAATGATGCGATGTTTTGTCACTAAATGAGGAAAAGCGAACCTGTAGTTTGCAGGCTTCCAAATTTTGCAGTTTTTATATTGGATATTTGGAAGACGAAGAACCATCGATGCCATTGTAGATGGAGGTCTTACAACAGAAGCCATTTTATTGTGTTCTTGAATGTGATCTATATAGCTTTATTCAAGAACTGCTTCGGGTTTATCTGAAAAATAAATAAAAACAAAGCACTTATAACAACTTAACAAGATTAACAATCAGATGATCATTCAGTGAGTAACCGAAGCCTTTAAAACCTCTTTCTGATTAATTAACATTTAATCAATAGCTAAAAGGTATCAAAAAAGATTTCCATCAAAAAATCTCTTCGCAATAAGCCATTCTACATGTGGAACAACTCGAATGGCAAATACTCTGAAAGACTAATTAAACATAGCATCACCATAAATAAGCAACATATATGTTTATCAAGAACACCATAACAATGGAAGCAACATGGCTTAAAGAAAGTGTTTTCCATATCAATACTGAATTAAACAATCTACAAAATTTAAAGTCTTATTGGATTACTAATTACACTCTAGCAGTGTCTGCATGTACTTTCATCCCCATATATGGTTATGATTTTTAACTTCTGAATCATTTAGGGCCAAATATTCAAATTAGAATCATGTAATTGAGTTGCAAGAAACCTAATTTGAGATACGTATAAACTTATCTATCCAAATCTCTAGCTTTAATCAACTTATCATGATTTTAATTATTCAAGTCGTGATAATCACGTACAAAACTGAAATCGATTTGGTAAAACTGAAACTAAATTTGATCATCTTCTTCATATGTAGTTATTCAAACCACCTAAAAGCATCAAACTGATGCTAAATTTGAAGTTAAGAATTAGAGCGATAAACCCCAAAAGTCAAATCACAATTCTTCATTGAATTAGGGCTAATCCAACCAGCTACAGAAATTGCTGAAAGAATGAATAAAATCATATCAAAATAACAGAAAGATTCCAAAACTTTATTATACTTCGATTATTTTTTTACTTCAATTCATTCAAATATCACTCGAAATTAACACTGGAAAAGAGTAAATTAGGGTTTTGAATAGACGATTTACCTCATGAATCGATTAAGATTTTTCGAATTAGGGTTGATGCTTCTACTGCTTTTGAAGAAACTAATTTCTGCAACACATGAACTCAAGGTCGCCTCTGTTGATTGATGTTTGCTTTAGTTGACACACAAAGAACTGAAGAACAAAACGACGGCGAATGAGATTAGGGGAAAAATACATGGCATGTTTTGGATTGTTTGATTTTTTAATAATTAATAGATTAGTATCAAATAATTTAGAGTAAATTTCGGTTTTGGTCCCTGTGGTTTAACCATTTTAATCATTTCAGTCCAAAAAGGAATCTTTGATCATATCATGCCCTGTGGTTTCACTTTTGTAACAATTTGATCCCTGACACTAACTCTGTTAGTTTTTACAGTTAAATGTGATGGTACTTTGGTCATTTTACATTTGGAGGACTAGTTATGTAAATTATATTTGATTAGGATAATTGTTGTAATTTTTTAAAACAATAAAAAATAAAAAAAAAAAACTTAAATGTAACCCAACCCAACCCAAACCTCTAATTGGAACCCTAACCACCACCACCCTTCCACTGCTTGCACCACGCCGCCACCGCCACCTCCATCACCAGCTCCCCTTTCGTATGTAGAAGATAGAGAGCTTATCGTTAGGGTTTTCAGCCCTAATTTTGACTGTTAAACATGGAGACATCGTCGACGATGAATGAGATTGACGCCTCCTAAAGCGAGGCTATCGATCAAGTATTTAAGCTTTTCCGGGCGAAAGACTAAGTAGAGGACACCGGCGGCGATGAAGAGGAGGATGAGGATGATGAATGCGGTGGTGATGGTCCAGCAGAAGCAGCGGCAGCAGCAGCTCCGTCTAGGTTTCTGATTAGCGAGGTTTTGCAGCTTGCGTGAGTTCTCAGGCGGGGGTAGGCGGTAGATTTGGTCTTTGGGGATCTGGATAACGTAGGTTCCTTGTGGTAGGAGTGGTTTATCGTCGGAGGGAGGTGGTTTGACAGAGGTTTGAGGAGGATGAAGAGGATCTGCCATTGAATGAATTGATGTAGGTGGGTTATCGACAGGGTACAGAAGGTGGCCTTTGTGGTGTTGCGATTAGGATGTATCGATAGGGGGGACAATAAGGTCACCGGTAAAGATGGAAGGGGTCGATTGGTCACCGGAGATGGCGATGGTCGGCGATGGCGGTGGTCGCCTGGTCCCCGGAGAAGACGGTGGTCGTTCGGTCGCCGGAGACGATGGTGGTCGTCCTGTCGGCAGAGATGGTGAAGAGATAATGGATTGAAAGAAAGTAATGTGTTTGACTGTTAAATGGTGAAGAGATAATTGATTTTTTTAATTATTTATTGTTTTAAAAAATTACAACAATTATCCTAATCTAATATAATTTACATAACTAGTCCTCCAAATGTAAAATGACCAAAGTACCCTCACATTTAACTGTAAAAACTAACAGAGTTAGTGTCAGGGACCAAAATTGTTACAAAAGTGAAACCACAGGGCATGATATGATCAAAGATTCCTTTTTGGATTGAAATGTTTAAAATGGTTAAACCACAGGGACCAAAACCGAAATTTACTCAATAATTTATTAACTTATTTTCTTAAAATTAAAACTTTTTAACTTTTAAAAGTTATAAAATTATGAGTAAATTTCGGTTTTGGTCCCTGTGGTATAACCATTTTAACCATTTCAGTCCAAAAAGGAATCTTTGATCATATCATGTCCTGTGGTTTCATTTTTTAACGGTTTTAGTCCCTGACACTAACTCTGTTAGTTTTTACAGTTAAATGTGAGGGTAATTTGGTCATTTTATGTTCATCCACCTTCTTCTCCAACTTCCTCACCAATTCCCCTTCCCTAAGCCCTCTTACTCGCTTAGCGACCAAAACCGTAAGCCGAGAGTTCAACTCCTCGGTATCACACCACACCAATGCCCGACAAATTGCTCGCTAATGGCGGCGGAGCCGACATCAACATCGAAATCGCAGCTAACAACAACGATTCCGACGAAACCATGACTCAAACGATCCACAAACTGATGCAAAAGATCCAAATTCTCGAGAAAATGAAGAAGCAACTCGTTGATGAAAAGGACTCACCGGCGAGAAAATCAAGCGACTGGAGGATGAGATTGCAAGTTTTGAGTCAGATAAACGAGCGTTGAGTTCAATCACTGCACGAACGTCGGAGCTGGAGACTGAGGTGTCGAGAAGAAGCACTCTGACGTGACAAACGACGTTGTAGCCGAGTAACACCATCTGACAATTAATGAAGAACGGGAAGCACGCGCTCCGGGGCCCAATCGCCGTCTAGAAGAGGTAGCCGTAGACGACGGAGTAGATGACGGTTGTCAACAAGATCCCCAAAATCTGAAACGATTGGGAGAATTCAAGCCATAGGAACGACATGAGGATGAGGATCGAATGATTGAACAAGCGGAAGAACGAGAGGCTCCGACGACGAAGGATGACGAAGAAGGTGCAGAGCGTGTGGAGGAATCGGTTCAAGTAGAAGATGTAGGACCTGAAGAAGACCCGACCCGAGGGGCGGGTGCCCACGGGGAAGCAGAGTAACCATTGGAAAGGGGTGGTGTTGAGGAAATCAGAAACTAGGGTTAAGAACTGGCTAGGGTTTTGTTGCGAGTAAGATGGCTTAGGGAAGGAGAATTGGTGAGAAATTTGGAGAAGAAAGTGGATAAACATAAAATGACCAAAGTACCCTTACATTTAACTGTAAAAACTAACAGAGTTAGTGTCAGGGACCAAAACTGTTATAAAAATAAAACTACAGGGCTTGATATGATCAAAGATTCCTTTTTGGATTGAAATGGTTAAAATGGTTAAACCACAGGGACCAAAACCGAAATTTACTCTAAAATTATAAAATAACATTTTAACTTTTTAAAAGTTAAAAGTTGATAAAAATAAGCACTCCCAATAAAATCAAATACCGATTATTTAAGGTGATAAATAATGTGATAAAAAGGATTGTAGAGCATATGAAGTGGATGTTTGGGAGTGCTTTTTTTACTTGCTTTTTAACTTATTAACTTTTGAAAAGTTAAAAGTCATTTTACAGTGTTTGGTAATCTGATGATTGTGAGGGAAATAAGTTAATAAGTCACTTCATACTAACTTATTAACTTATTTGATAAATCAATAAGTTAAAAAGGACTTCTCAAAAGGAATCCCAAACACCCCGAAATTGTGTTCTATCACAAAATGATCGGATTAGGACAGGATCAAACTAGACTAAAACCAAATACCGATTATTTAAGGTGATAAAAAGGATGGTATAGAAAGTTAAATAACTTGTAACTTTTTATACAATAGGCCCTATATATAAGTTACATGACAAAAACAAGACTAAATATGGTTGAACTAATAACCATGTTGCCTCCATTGAAACAATTCGAGTTAAAATCATCTGCTCTACATTCTTTTTTATTTATTTTTATAACAATTTAAGTTAAAATCATCAGCTCTACATTCTTGTTTTATTTCATTTTAGAGATGAATTAAGGTATAAGCAACATTATTACCACAAGTGGGAGACAAACTCCAAATGCTCAACCTCTAGTACAAAATCATATGATAGAAAGTCATTGGGTTAACAATTAGTTATGGTTAATTTAGTAGTTAAAAGTTAGTTTTACTACTGCTAGAAGCAATTTAAATACTAAACTCTATCATAAAACTCCAGTTGAGACTAAAATCATCTCCTAAAACATATATTAAGCCACAAACCAAATATAAATCCAAGATCTATATTCAAAATCCAAAATATGTCCGAAGATCCAGCTCAATTTGATGATAAGTTTTTACGAATTGATAAACAATGTCCCCAAATAGACGTACGATGGCAGTCCGCAACACTTGTTAGGTAATAAATTATTACAAAAATAACAACGAATACATTAAAATATTACATATATAATGCTACTATACTAAATTTTAATAAATTCATCATTTCTTCCCAATTTCTGATAGTTCAAGTACAATAAGTTAACCATCTTATCCCATATATATAAAGGGATTGATACATACCAACAGAGCATAGGAAACCCAAAACTAAAACTTTAAATTAAACGATAGGTATAGGTGAGTTAAGTTGAAAGGATCGAATAAGCTCGGTATCCGGCAAACTAAGAGCCGGGAGAGAAAAATGACTTTGAGTCGAGCTCCCTTTTCTAATCTCTTTCATTGTCATCAAAGCTGCAACAGTGTTTCTAAAAATCCCTTCTCCCGCCATCATGACCGCTGCCTCTTTCATCTCCACCTCCACCTCCACCACCACCGTCGGAAAAAACTCATCGATGATGGTTTCACATTCTTTCACAAGCTTTGAAACTAACTCAGTGGTGAAGAAAGGTTGCTCCAAGACTTTTTGAATGAACGGTAAACGCAATAATCCTCCGGTTCGTTTGTCATACTTCTTCAAAATCTTTGCCATCCCTATGTTAAAAATTCAAGATTTGTTAGCAAATGGGTCCGGTATATGATATAAACGTGACCAACAAAATTAGAATATAAAAAAGCTACATCTTTGACTACTATAAATTCATTGGATAATAATTTGGTCAAAAAGTTTGACTTTTTCTTTTGTGTACCGGTGTAATTGATGTTGCTATAGTTGACTAAAAGCACCATTTCACCATGGAAGTCAACAATGTCTTTTCTTATTCTTGCCATTTCTTCTTCATACTCTTCTTGTGAAGATGCTTCACTCTCATTCACCCTCTTTATTCTTTGTTGCAACTCCTACATATTTCAAGAAAAAAATATTCGAGAAACCTTAAACCCTTGATCTTTAGAGTCAGTGTGCCAGTGACTAGGTCCATCACGATGGCTAAGTCATCCTAACACTTTCTAAACATCAATCGACACGATCTTGTTCAGATGAAATACGTGACAAGAGATTGTAACTTGTAAGTAACACGATGATTTGACATAAGAATACAAAGCAAAACATTTATCAACATAGATTTTCTTTTAAGGTGGTCCCAGAAGCGAGAATCTAGGCGCACAAATTATCTTTTAACTTACATGAACAAAAGAACCCAAATTGTGAGCATAAACTTACCTTATGACGAATAATGAAATCCTCTTCCTGTTCCATGAAAAACACATTAAACTTTTCGATCTCATTGTTCAAAAGATACACAAATTCGGCTTCAGATTTCCCATACTCTAACGACGAAGATATCATCCTCACGAGCTTCTTCAAATCCTTATAATTCAAGTACATATCGCGCCACCCGGGCAAGGTCTCTTCAACATGTTGCTTCAATCTCTTTCCGAATTTCATTTTCCGGTTTAATGCCTTGATCACACAAAACCTTAAAAACCGGAATATGGGTATTGTTTGGAGACTCAAAATCTAAAATACCCACATCACAAAAATATAAAGTGTGTAATGAAATATATAAAATTTGGTAGAATTTATTAGCAATAAAAGGTTTAGAATATTTGGAGAGCATATGCTTGGCGTGAATGTAATGGCAGTTAGGAAAAAAGGTACGAATTTTAGTCTTGGATGCAAGAGAATTCTTGGCATATTCCGTTACTCCGTTAGTAATACTCATGCTTTACACCAACACTAAGTTAATAAAATACATTGATAACGACAGTTGGTTTTGCCTTTTTAACTATAAAAATATTTATATTTTAAATTTAAAAATGAAAAAAAAAAGACAATCACATATCATGGGGAAAGTAAAAAAAGACGAGGACTCGAACATTTAACCATTACAAGTTTACGTTATATTTTTGAGTTTAATAAATGAAAAAGAGGAACGAGAAATAGAATTAAGATGAGAAAAATATAATATAATTTTATGTTCCAGAAGTCCTAAGTAAATTATAAGGGATGTTTAGGAGGGAAAATCATTTGTATTAGATTATTTTCCCTCTAAATTTGTACATTTTAGAGAAAAAGTTGAGGAAAGATTATTAAAAAAAAAGTTTCTCTTTATTAATTTTCTTCAATTAAAAAACTTAAACCACGACATTCTACTTTCTTCACTTCTCTCTTCAAAATAACCCAAAATCCTACGTGTACAAACCTTTTTTTTTTTGTCAAACCGGTTCGGGTGTTTTTGCATATGCACAAACTGGTTTTTTTCAAACTGGTTTTTATCAAGAATACTCCAACTGTTCAAATTAATTTATAAATCAGTTTTTTTAACAGGTTTTGGTAAAGCTCTATTTATGTATAATTATTTTATAAAGTAAAAGTGAGGCATTGTTTAGTGTTTAGACGACAAGTAGATCGTGAAGGTCGGCGTTGAAACACGTGACATGGCTATAAACATTTTAGGTGAGTTGTTGCCGTCATGATAACTTTACTCTTGGGATATTGAACGGATAATTCCTCCGAATCTCCGAAAGAATCTCCAATAAAAAAGGGAATAAAAGACCATAATTTAAGGATGTGGAAATTTGTTGAAACAAAAAACAAATAAAAGAATATCAGTTTTCCAGTATATATAAATATATAAACGGGTGTCGTTTACATAAAAAGTAATGAGAAAAAGACGAACATTACAAATTGAGGAATGATAGACATAACTTGAATAGATTAGTGATTTCTGTAAATTATTCATTAAACATATTATCTATTAAATTGTTTTGTTGCGTATTAAATACCCGTATGCATAGAATTTTGTTGAGTGCTACCAAAAGTTTAAAATTAACAGTGAAGTGAAGATAGCGAAGTGCTACAAGGAGGCTTGTAGTAATTAGAAAGAGTTGTAGCAAGGTATCGGGATTAAGTGTTGCGTGAACGATCATAAGAGCAAGTTCATGACTAATTGATTAGTAACACCAAAGTCGACTTGTTAGACAATGCATCTTTACTTTGGATGTTTCCCGATATATCTTCACCGACTATTTGGTTAGTCTTATCTAATGCATTAGAAACCCATTACCTAGCGGTCCACTGTTTAAATCCTTACACTCCTTACAAGTGCAAGATATGTGATATTTAGTTGAAAATATTAAAAAGTCTAAAATTTATCATCTCTATATACCTTTGAAGAAGATAAATTATACCATGTAATTAGGTAATCTTATTAACAATGGCCATATCTCTTAACTATATAGGCTTGGTAGCTAAATTAAATATGCATAATATATTACTTATATCTAATGATAATTTCACTTGATGATCATTTCACTTCTATGTCAAAGTAAATGTGAGTCCTCCATAATCATCATCCTCACAACAAATGCAAATATAACTTTATAAGAGCTTCTGCAAGCCTGTTTGTTGCCTTCTTGACGCTCAGGTGGCATGGAAAGGTGACGGGCGGCACAAGTTTCCGTGAGGAAGGTTCGTGGCGGCCATGACAAACATCCAGGGACAAAAACTGTGAGACGGGGTGGAGGAGAAGTAATAGAAACCGAAGTTGAAAATTTTACAACAGAAATCATCACGTCGTCTAGACAACACGAATCCGACCAATCACATTACAACATTTATACACCAACAAAACTATGATTTGATTCTAGGATAAGCTGTACATACATGCTTAAGCATCACATACAGGTTTCAAATCCCTAAACAAAGGGAACATACATGAAAAGATGGAAATGCTTACCAGAAGAGCCTCTGAACTGATCTTTTCGGTATCTTGCCTTCTAGTTTAAGCCTTCTGTATGCTTCTCGTATGTGGCACGGTCTAATTGGTCCACTCTCCTTTCGCTCTCTCATCACTACCTTGGCTGCAAAGTTATCATGACTCTGATATTACAATCCTTGCGTACTATTAAGTGATTTTGACATGGGTGTCAGTTTTGACCAGTTTACTTATAAAAAAAAGTATGATTACACGGTTGATTAGGGTAGTTTATTTATCTCAAACACGTCAAATCAAGAGAGTTTGGTAGAAGGGGAGAGTCTTAAATGTGTTGAACGGGCTGAAAATAGCCAAAATTTTATTTTGTAATGCATGCAACCCCTAAATTGATTTTACTCAAAGATTTAGTTTACTAATTTTAATAATAATGGTTTTGTAATCATAATTAATGCGTTAAAAATTTCCAATAACTGAAATCTCATGGAAAAGTGTTTGTAAGGTCAACCCAACCCGACTCTAGGCCTCTGTAAGTACAGTTCATCCCACCCCCATCTTGTCACTTGTAACGTGCGTGAATGTGTGTTTGATGATGCCTAAATACCTGTTTCAACTAGTTCCCCAACAAAGATCTTTGCGATTCCAGATACCACAATGGTCATGGGCATTGAAATTTTGTTGCTCCCGGTGATGCTGCCTAATAACTGCATTTATGGTACAACACAGCAGAAGAATGTTAATCACACAGATTATAAGTTAAAAACTGTTAGAATTGTGCTCAATGAAGTTTCAAGCCTTTTGTTAATACCAAAAAATGACAGAAGTAACCAGATCGTTGTTCATATTTGTCTACTTAACATTAAATACTATCATTGTTATTTATACAGTGTGAGGATTATAACAAGTAGACCCTGTGTCTTAGGATTGCTGAGATGAGACCCACAAAAACGAATATGAAGAAAGAGGTACCCTTTTCATAACCGATTTCTGAAATCCAGATCTTCGGAAAGATTCGTATCTACTCATTTGATCCTCTGTAAACTGGGACAAAATAGACCTGCAAAGAAAACATTACTAAGATATGTATCTGTTCATTAACGGATGAAAAGATAAAACTTAGGCAAAAATTCTATGTACAATCTCCTCATGTAAATGTTATAGAAAAGAAGCCACATAACAACAATCATTTTGATATTAATACCTAACAAGAAAAGCATATGAGGTAAAAACTATGGGTTGGATAACGGGTCAAAACAGGTAATATGGATGAACATTCTTTATCCATTTTTCTATTTTTTAAAAATAATTAAAGTATCAAATATGACTAAAGATTCTATACTATTTACAATACTCTACTTATTTTGTATAAAATGATTCCAGAGGTTGTAAGCATTTGATACACTTCGGGTCACTTTAGCTAAGTTTTAAAATTGTAACCGTTTGATCTGTTGAAGATAAAAATAAAACCCAAAACAAACCCAGATTTAGTTAAGTGGGTTAAAATTTCCACCTTGAAATAAAATAATATAATTCTATATTGACCAAAATCACATGATGTATGACTAAAAAAAGATTAACGCGTCAAAATTTACTGCATCTTGGCCAACTTGGATGGATCGCTGGAGGATGGAAACTTTCCAAGTTCAACATCCATGTTCTCCTCTTCCTCCTCATCATCATCTTCTTTGTTCTTAACAGTTTTTGTAGCTGCTGATGTGGAGGCCGATTTGATTGTTGTTTTTTGCTGGTTTAAAGGACGAATAATATTGTCAACATCAGCTCCCTGGGAACTAACAGTGGGTTGTGCAGATGGATCTTGAGCTTCAGTGTCAGCATGACCAATAGGTGAATCAGGTGGTGACTCCTCTGCCACCACTTCAAAAGGATCCTTCGATTGCTTCATGGTACGTTCTTTATCTGTGTATCTAAAATGCATAAAAAAGAACTTGTTTTATCTCAAACATTGGATAATCATTGCAATTCGCGACAATATTTGAAATGATAATTCTATAAAAACTTCAAGAACAAAAGGAAAATTATTGTGGTGAACTGGTGTCTGGTGGATCGCCCAACCAGACTCTACCCATTTTTAATTGTGTAGATAATTTACAATTTTAACAGTCAGTCAACCGGCCCATTTTGGATAATCACATTAATAGGTTACAGATTCATTATGCAATCTATGAAAAGGTAAGAATAATACTCCATCAACTTTAAAAAAAATTAATGAGCAACATGAGTTTGAATTACTTTTCAATTTTCATCAAGCATCATTCATCTCGTTCCACAAAGAAAGAGCCGAAGGTCGATATTTGGATTTCAAACCTATGACTTTTTTGCACGCAAACTTGGCATGAGCCGCATGACTCTCGATACAAGCACGTGAGACAATAAGCCTACAAAACGCTTTACACTTTTTCAATCATAAGTTTCATAACAAATCTCACCACAAACATTTGTTACAACTTATACTAAAGTTTATGAGCATTCATTTTCTTTAAGGTTCTGATATTAAAATTACAGCGGAATACAAGATCATTCGATGTAACCAAAGTGTATAATTTCTCCTACTAAGTAAATAAACCTTAAGCAGGATCTACATCAGCCCCTAAACAACCTTTTTCAAAGATCCCCAAATGCGACTAATCAAATTTCTAGGGTTCGAAGATATTAAAGAAAACAATAACAAAATTGCAATTAAGCTACAGCCCACAAAACTCTACGAACAAGAGTACCATTGTTATAGATTGATAGACATTTCAAGCGCAACGACTGTTAATTGGGATTAATCGATGTTATTATCAGTGGTTTTCCTATCGTAGCTTTGCAATTGATTGTACATAAAGATCAAAAAATACCAAAAAGACAGAAAATCAAAGTAATTATGCGTGCAATTACTTCATTCCCAAAGAACAACGCAAGATCACTCGAGACTTACAAGTTAGAAATTAGGGTTTTGCATACAAATTAGGGCTATTTACAGTTACACAAAATGCAAACATAAACGAAGAATCATAAGAATCAATGTGATAAAGATGCAGTGAAAACCCATTTACCTGATTTCGTCTTTGATGACGACAATCTCTGTATCAAAGATATGAACAAAAGCTTAATGCTTGAGGGGTTGAAGATGAAGATGCTTTTACTTGATTTTATAATTTACAGAAATGGTCTCTCAACTATCCAAGTATATTATTCAAGTCCATTTTTGTTTGAGGTGTTAAAAAACCGAATACCGAACAGGATCCCGAACCGAAAAACCAAAACGAATTGTGAATTTGGTTTCTAAACATATCTGAATTGTGAATTCGGTGTTGGTTTGGTTATAAGTTCTACAGTCCTACTTATTCGGTTCGGTTAGCGGTTCCACAAAATCTTATATTCGGTTTGGTTATACAACTTTAACAAAAAATAACGTTATTTAAATTTTGAATTCTGGTCAATCGAGTAAATTCAGTTCGAATAGACATGTTTTCAATTCGATTCGGTTCGTCTATTGGCTATGCCCAAAAAAAATTTACACCCAAATATATCGAACTGAATAAACTGTTAACCGAGCCGTTGAACACAATTGACATTTCAAAAAAATTCTAATAGGTTTTCAAGCCATACTACGTCATTTTCCAGCATAAACTCTTCGTGTAACTTAGGTAAGTAGAGCATAATTACATTTATTTTATATATATTTATTTAAATAACATTTACATATTAAAAAATATACATAAGATATAACAAAGTTAATTACACTTTCTGACTACATATATACTTGTTTTGGTATAAAAACAAAAGAAAAGGGTATGTATATAAATTATGGGTCAGGATCCACATTAGTAAGTGAACCAATACCAACTTGTAACCATGAAGATGAACTTCCATTTGTGTTATTCATGTCTTTCAACTCACTGAGTTTTGCCAACTTCATCTTACTCTCACATTCACCATGTACATTCTCCATTGTTGTTGTTGCAATATGATCATCTTCATCACCATTGTTTTTGTTTGATTGATGTTTATAATCTTCTTTTAGGTTCATCGGAACTTGTAGTTCATGACGTGTTATGGTGGTGTTGTTGCCGGAGACTGGGAGGTTGAGGTTTAGATCAAGTTCTTTAGGTATAGCTAAAGCTTTTTGATGAAGTTGTTCAATGTGTTCGTGAAAGCTAAGCTTAGCTACATAGTTGTCTGGTGTGTAATTAGAAGTGAGCCAATGGCACCTTTTGTGTCCGCCTAGGGCTTGACCGGATGCGAAAACCCGACCACAAATGGAGCACTTATGTACCTTTGATTTTCGCCCTGCTAATGGGACTGGACCTGTGCTAGGTTCATAGTCCGATTGGCTGGTGCTGGTATGTTTAAAGTCGCCATGGGTGATAACATCTTCATCTGTTAAGTTTTCGTCAAACTGGTCATTTCGTGTAGCGAAACAACCTTTAACGTTCTTGTGACTCGCCCTATGTCCACCCAATGCTTGATGTGAAGTGAATACCTTTTTACACGCTTTACATTCAAACATACCTTTTGGAGTGGTGGTTGTTATCACCCCTTTGGCTTTATCTAAATTGGGTGGCGGTGGTGGTTTTGTAAAATTTGATAAAAGCACCGGAGAGAAAATAGCATTTCTCGACTCAACCCTAGAGTTCGACAACGCCATTAAACATTTAGCCAACGCAATATCCTCTTCATTTTCGCTATAACAAACCCTAGAAGATCTCTTCCTCTTACACCACCCGCTTCCACCACCACCACCACCACCACCACCAATGTGCCCAAACCCCTCGTCATCCTCATCAGTCTCCGGTGACGAAACAAGAGACGAACCCCAATCCGTCGTGGGATCATCTCCATCATCAAGACTCTCAATGTCATCCCCAACACCATGAGCTCTCATATGCCCGCCTAACGCTCTTCCACACATGAAACCCTTCTTACAAACCTTGCAAAAATGCTTGAAATTCGGTTGTTGATCATCGGAACAAGCCATGAAGAAGGTGAAACCAATCAAAGATAAGATTAATGGAGAATGTGATGATGGATTGGGTTATGATCTTGTAGTTGAAGTTGTCCTACTTTTTAGTAAGAGTAATGGTTAATGGAGTAGGAGTTGAGTGTGTGTGACAAGTGGGAGGAGGGTAGTAGTTTTAGAAACTTAATATTTCTATGTCTTGTATTAACGTTTGTTTGTAGTGGTCATGGTGGCTACTAACAATGGATGACGGAGAGAGGTGCACATATCTTGAAATTTATACAACCATCACTTTTCTCCCTATATATATTATTTGTGTAGGATCTTAAACACCATAAAAAACGATCCATTGATAGAGAATTATAACTACTTTATTAGTGGAGACTATTAGACTAATACTAATTAGCATGTAAATAGTAATTGGAAAACAAACGAAATTTTTGTGCCAACCACATGAAGCGATATTAAATTGATTGCACTAATTCAATGGTTAAAATTGAGTTGGTAACAAGAACGTGACTAATAGAAAATTAAACATACTTTCATTAATTTTAAACTTAAATAGTTTTTATATACTTTTATTATTTTAAAAAATGTACATAGATTCAAAAATTTTAGTATTTGTGACTTAATATGATATTGATATATACAATTTTCAAAAAGAAATACTAATGCAATGTTGATTATAAGGATATATCTACTGTAGTAGTTACAATGGTCTTCTGAGTTGTCAATTACAATGGTGCATCTAAAAAAACTAGCTACAACGGTGTTTTCGAATAGTCAAATACAACGGTGCATCTAAACTACTAATTAAAGTGTCCATAAATCAATTATGATAGTGTATCTAAATTTAAGGTGGTACGTCCAAGGTGTCCTCCTTGCACAAACAGTTACACTGTTACGTTTAAAACCATATGCAATTTAACAGACGTATGAACTCTCACACAAAAATACACATGGCATGTTCTAGATCCCCAGTAAAACATTGCACGCAAAAATACTCTATACGTTAACTGACCTCGATGTGTGTGTCAGTTAGGGGTGAAAACCGTGTCGAGTTGGCATTATTGATCACCCGAACACGACTCGTGTCTATATTCATGTCACAAATGTCAACAGTAGTCTGGACACACTTAAAACCATGTAATATGAACATAAATTGCGATACATGTTTATCTAAACAAGTCAGAAAGACTGATAATACAAAGCGGGGTGTCGTGACAGTTATTAATCAACTTATAGATAGGTTGGCATGTTATAAACAAGGGTGATAAAAGTTGTAAACAAGTTGGCTGGTTAATCTTATAAATCATTTATATTTTATTATAATTTTAAACACTTTGATGTGTTGACCACCCTTTTAATTTTGTACAACCCTAACTCTACTTTTCTCGTTAAATAATTTAGACATGTCGATTTTAATACGACAGTGTAGTAACGGGGTAGAAGTGGCTAACCCAAAACACAAATATTTTCTCTTTGATACTCTTGTATTGCATGGTTTACGAGAGAGAAATACGACGGTTATATAATAACATGTGAATAATCAAGCATATCAAATGAAACGATAGACACAATAGTTCATGTAATTAATTTTAGTTCTTAATAGAACTATTATGATGAGTATTTTTAAATATTAATGCTAATATGGTGTTATGTGACGTAAATATTTACATAATTACATTACATAAACATGATATCAAGGTTCCTATCAAAGTCCTGATTAATTTTACTTCTATGCGAATACATTATTATATCTTCAGAATATTTTTATAGATCTTGCATCGTAAGAAAAGATGAAAGGGCCGTTACATAAAAATAAAAGAACTCAAGGCCCAATTAAACTAGCGATGAAACTAGGCCCAACTCTTAAAAAATTAAGCCCAAATATTAAGAAATTGAGCCCATACTTGTAATAAGTTGTTTATTGGTAGCAATTTTTTCCTTTTATTGTCTTTAAGCTTTCTCGCCTAAAAAGGGTGTTCCTATTGCAATAAAGGATGTACATAAAGCATTGAAAGTCGTACGATGACGTATACATGTTTTTTTTAATTCATAAATATCGTAATTAGTCAAAATAAATAAACAATTATAATATAAAATCAAATAAATAATTTATAAATGACCCCGGCAAAATTTGGAATGTCGGGGATTGACCTCTATTTCCATTTCTTTTCCTAAAGTTGATTTGGAGTTAATAATTATTAGAAAATAATAACAATAATTGTTTTCTAGTGAAACATTATATATTATCAATTATTTTTAATGACGTATTTACATACTATTCTATAACTAGCATAAAGGAAGTGACTGGTCTATCACGAATTCACGATAAGGATAGAGAAACATGTTGCATAATGATACGCCCACATGTTAGCCTTTTTTATAACAAAGAAAATTTTTTAAAATCCTATGAAAACGAGAAATCTCTGGAAGTAGGTTTATCCTCATCTTGGTTGACGATGGTCGGGTCTTTTGGTATAAATGACTTGTGATAGCCTAGCGAAGTAGGGCGGGATAGCAAGGGAGGTCATAAGGAGCAGAGTCTATAGTTGCCGTTCTATATTTTTTTAAGAAAAAAAGTGAATATATAGATAATCGATAGACTATATGCTTCTGGAACCTGAAGGAACCGAAGTTCCATCTCTTTTTCATTTTCATTCAAAAGTTCTTATGTGTTTTCATGTTTCTTTGAGACAAGAGAAAATGAACACATTCATCTTTCATTGATTGGTTATTCCTTTCCGCCCGTATCTCTTTGTTCTCATCTTTGATTGCTTTTTATAAAATTGCACCAAGAGTTAGTGCCACACCCTTACTGCTGGGATGGGGCTCGACACTCGTGCTATATGTAGGGGGAGTTTCTGCCTCATAAAGCTCGTATTCGTAAAGTTGATCCTTATAAGAGAAATGCTAAAAGAATGAGACTCGTTATAGAATAGACAAAGGATTACAAACGTATGATCATTACACTTCAGCCGGATTATTCTCCTCCACGTCTTAGAAAGGAAAGAATTTAAATCAAAATACTTAATAACATGATAATATATTTATACAAAAATTCTACTCTGAGCACACACAATAAATTATAGGTCAAATGGAATTCATAGGTATAGGAAAAGGTCCTATAGAGATTTTTTTGTATAAATGATATTGTTTGTGTAATGTTTATTTATTTATTGATTCCTTTTGTTTTTGTATTTATCTAACTAAAAATAAGTTCCGTAAGTGTTATTAGATTAAGTGTCACATGTAACAAAACCTTATTACCTAATGGCTTTATAAGGAGGAGCTATTCTCTCGATTCCACATGCTTCACAATATATACAACTTAACGAATGAGTATGATTTTAATTTTAAGTTTTAAGAACTAATAGTTTAGCTAAACACGTAATATTCCTATATAATAATACTCAATCAAATCATTCTACTTTAATAAAAGGGTATCTGGATGACATGTGTCAACACCACAATCATTCTCACCAAAATTTTCCCGACTCTCTCTCCTATTAAATAATTATCTTAATTACTAATAATACTATTTAACTCTTTTTTAGTATTAATAAATTAATAAAGAGATCTATTTATTAATGTTATTTCTAAATAAATATTTTTTTATAAAATAATAAATTTGTTTAAAGCATAAGACTTTTTTTAAAAATACGAAATATTTAAAATTGGTATTGTTAAAAAGTTATTTTTTAAAACAAAAAATGATTAAATTTAAGAGTTATAATAAGAAAATTTTTAAAAATGACATTTCTATACGGTTTGTTTTAGAACAAAACGTTTTTTTTTTTGAAAAAAATAAAGTTTTAAAAAGTTGATATCACTATTTTATAACTTACAGTCATTTCTAATACATAATTTCAATGATATTATATCTTAAAATATTATTTATAATTAATAAATTTTGTTATATTAATTTTTTATTTATTCAACCCGTGTAACACACGGGTTACTATAGCTAGTTAAATAATATAAACATTTTCTCTTCCTCTAAAGTAGGAAAATATAAAAAAAATCTGATATATTTCTATAATTCCATTATTCCTCACACACTTTATCTTTTTTTACCTTAAAGAGAAATTTACGATACTGTTTCGGATAATAGGTGTTATCTTAATCGTGCCAACTTATCCGCTTTCTAGCCGTGACCGCACCCCAACCACTCTAAGAGAAAACCCACAACTAAAAAAATACACATGGCTCAACCTTAAGTATTTTTACTTAGAGTGTTACTATCCTAACAAGAGTTATATTTTCTTTATTACCATCAAGGTGCTGAAAATAACACCTGTGTTCTCTCTACAATGATGTTTGAGTTTGAATTATCTTTTCAGGTTGTGATTATTTTGGGTCATTAGATTTTTCGAGTAAATTATGGTTCTAGTCTTTATGGTTCGGTGATTATATTTATTTTCATCTGATAGTGTTAGATTATAGAAACATAGTAGAAAAAAAAAGAATGAGGGTTAGTGCCACATAGTTGATTGTGACAATTGAAACCTAAGTGTTTAAACTAGTCAAATTTAAACTATTGGCCGAAAAATGCTATTAGTACAAACCTTATGAACTTAATCATAACTAGGTTTTAACCCGCCGCGCGTTGCGGCGGCGTTTGCGGCGTGATAATGTATAAACTACGACCAGCCGACTCGTTCCCCAACTAAATTTACGTCAAAACGTAGAGTAACTCGAATATTGACCATTGAATGATAACATGTTATATCGCTAGGGGGTAAGAAAAATAATTTACCTGACATAGAAGCATAACCAATGCAAAGATAACCTTTGCAACTTCGGTCAAGAGGTTAACACTAAGTGGGCTAAAGCTGATGTTTCTTCGAGACCTTACTCCTGTAACGATCGTAAGCCTTCGAGACAGTCTTTGCAGTCGGTTTCACCAATCCGGAATGACACACACTGCACTCCATCATCTCCTCTTTCATCATCCAAAACCTCTTTTCCCCTAAATTTCAAACTACAATCAAATCAGCATCAATCACCACATTAGTAGCACCAATGATTTATTAAAGAACTACATGAGCTGTTGATCAATAACCTAAAACCCTCAATCATCACATCATGCATACATTCATATCTAATGTAAAAATCGATAAACCCAATTCAGTTACATCTAACTTTAGACTGATAACATCATAACACCTCTAATATCTTACGACATTATATCAAAATTCGCAATTTAAATCAAATGCGTATGAATCTTGAAATTAGACAATACGTGAAAGTAACGATACCCTTTAATGTGATCGGTCCAGCTGCCGGAATTAGACCACCGGCGACTGAATCGATCAAATGAAGTGTGAGTTAAACCCCTGAAGTTGGGAAAAAACAGGATTAATATAACGGGTAGATTGGACCTGTATAAAAGAATGGTGATGTCTTCATGTCTTTCATATCCGGATTTCTTCAAGCTATGATCATCTTCCATATGCATTTAATCCTCTTAAATTCTGCTGCAAACAACAACATCTGTCAAATAATACTTATATTGCTGCAAACAACATCTGTCAAATAATACTTATATTCTCACTACTTAGCATTAAATTCCCAATCGTTCTATAATCTATATCAAAAGCTAATTGAATTTCAATTTCTAAAACTCTGCTATCTAATCTAAAGATCAAAACCCATTTCTAATCACATCATAAAGACGTAAACCACAATTCGCCGTAATTAGTATCCAATTTTAAAGCAAAGCTTCAATTTTGTGAAAGCAACAATATAAACCTAAAAGAAGGGAAAAAAAGAAAAGAAAGTATATGCATCAGACCAATATCATAGGTTAAAAGATTATCCATAAGTATATATATGTACGTAGAGTTATAACTATTAGTATTTCTTACAAACCAAAAAATAGAAATATGCTAACTGTAGAAGGCCATCATCGTCAATTTGAAGGTTCTAAGCTCTGAGGGGAACATGAGTAAATTCTTAACCAGAGGATGATTGAAAAAGAGAGCAGATAGGAGAGTAACAAATTACCATGTCTAGTACACAAATAGTCCAATACCAGTTACAAATTTCCTAAGAAAAAAACATAATGCATCACCACACATCATACTGAAACTTAAACACTTCCAAAATAAAGCAAGAAATGATCAGTAGACAACAGGGTCTATAATATCCCCATTTTTCAAGCCAATCTGAATGTTTCGATATCACATATAACATAGAACAAACTCACACAAGCAGACCAAACAGGTTATAAAGGTATAAAGCTTAAGCAATGAATATACAATCTCTCTAGATCTTGATCAAGAGAACTGCCAATGTTCTTGCATTCACGGATGGTCACTAACTAAATGAATGGCCTTCTATAAAAATTCTCTAATTCTCATTTTGTATTTCAAACCAAGATGTGATCCCTATGTCTATCTAAAAAGCATAAATCTCTGATCAAGACAAACATCCAGTAGATATTCTCCTAAAAACGCGGAAAATATTTAGAGAATATCCCAATCAGACTACAAACATACGTATACTTCTGATCTCGTCTTTAGTAAACACACACGAATTAAACATATCCAAATCATCAAACACCTAAATACACCTAATCCCTACAAATTCATGCTACATGAAACCCTAAAAACGCATCGACACGACTTAAAGCTGAATTAAACAAAATCTGGCAAAATCACAAGTAAATCGATGAAACAAAATTAATCAAAGATGGAAAGAATACATCAAACAGAGAGACTTGCAGATATATACCTTGAGTTGGAAGTGATAATCGCGTGTGAAATTCGTCGTTGAAGGGTTTATGCGAACCGGTGAAGAGGAGTGGCGGAAGGAGGGCGTCGGTGAAGAGGAGCGCGGAGGGAGGGCACCGGTTTGGATCGTCTTCATCATCGATTCATCGATTCATCGTCTTCATCATCGATTCATCGTCTTCATCATCGATTCATCGTCTTCATCATCGATTCATCGTCTTCATCATCGATTCATCGTCTTCATCATCTATTCATCGTCTTCATCATCGACCGAGGCAGATGCTGAAGTCCATGAAGATGCGTTCGGTGATGGTGGTGTCTGGTGGGGGTGTGGCGGTGGAGAGGGAGGGAAGGGAGAGGGTGGTGGTGGCGGAGAGGAGGAGGAGGGAGCGGCGGGGGAGGTGGAGTTTGGGGAAGGGGGTCGGTGTTTGAGGTGGAGGGAGGGTATAAGGTTTAGCTACTGTAGTACTGTAGCTAAACCTTATATCTTTAATATATATAAATTAACTATTTTACTTTTCGTTTTTTTTCTACCATACACAAAAAGCTTGAATAAAAATGTTTTTGTATGTGTGTCATGTGAAGTGTATTGTAACACCCGGAAATTTCGGTTTGAAGTGCCATGCGACTGGAGCGTCCAATCGTACGACTGAGAGACGACTGGAGCTCCATACGCATGATAGTCGCACGATTGGAGAGTCCAATCGCACGAAGCTCATGCGGCTGAAGGTTCAGTCACATAGAAGCTCGGGCGACTGAACTGTAGTATTTAAGGGAGAGGGCAGCCCTTACCCTCTCCCTACACTTGCGAAACCAGGGAAAGAAGAGAAAAAGGAACAGAGGACAAGAAAGCTTGGTTCAAGCGGGTTCAAGGGTGCAAAATCGATGTGTAGTGAGTTGAAACGAAGCTCTAACCGAAGAGCCTGCTAAGGTGAGTTTTAGGACCCCTCTTTTACACAATTTTGAAGGATTTTGGGGCTGGAACACATCTGAAAACTATTTTCGGGTTTTTGGGTGTTTAATCTGTGTATGTATGAATGTGTATGTGTATAGTGTGTTTAGAGTGCGATTTTGGACGTGTATGTGCTTGAATGTTATCATAGTATGATTCCCTAAGGTTTAGGAGAGTTAATTTGGGCTTAAAATGAGTTTGGAAGAATTTGGAGGTCGTGAGTCGCGACTGCAGTTCGGGATGAACTGCAATCGCTGCCCAGTTAGGGCTAGGCGACTGGAGGGCCAATCGTGCGACTGAGGAACGATTGAAGCTCAACCGCACGACTGGAGTTCAATCGTACGACTGGAGGTTCAGTCGCACGACAGGTCATACGACTGAGGGCCCCGTCGCATAGATGCTCAGTCGCCTAGGTGCCCAATCGCACGACTGAGAGTCCAGTTGTATAGGTGCTCATCCGCATTGAGTCCATTCGCATGATGTCCAATTGCCTAGTATTCATTCGTATGATAGGAGGTTCATTCGCATAGGTGCCCAATCGCATGAGGTGCAGTCGCGTGGAGGCCATGTGACTGAAGCATGCCCAATCGCCCAAATAGGGCTGTTGAGTACGAGGAGAGGTATAGTTCAAGTACTGGCCTTCGGGAAAAGAGCAAGGGTAGGTAATGATGCGATAGTTCCTGTAGGTGCATATGAGATAACTGTCGAGGATTAGAAGTTACGTTGGGCCCGATGACGATAGTATTGCATGTGTATGCATGATGTATGTAGGTTAAGTATGATGTTGCCATGATAGATGGTGAATACTGATGACTTGTAAATGCCGATGTTCCTTGCTTCGATGTATGTTTATCTTTCCATATCCTTATGTGTATTGTATATGAATGAATGAAAAGTATTATGTAACGTAAGTGAAAGATAATGAAAAGAGGAACTTAATGAACGAGTGCATGTATTAATGAATGAACAAGTGAACGAACGTAAGGCTTGTAAGCATAGGTATGAGGTGAGCGACTCTGTGTCGCAACAGACTCGAATGGGATCCTTGTCGCGTACTCCGGTATTGCAGGAGACAGGATCCAGATGAACGAGAGTAAGAATGGCTTGCAAGTAGAAGGAAAGGAGGTTCACGACTCATTGAGAGTTGTTAGCTCAACTGTGTGGGTGTGTTATAGCGTGCGATCTTGGCTAACTCATAAGGGGACATAGACACAGTGGGAGTTCAGCTTTGGTAGCTGCTCCGATACGTGCGATATGGTATTTACTGTGTGCTATGTAGTGTGCGATTTTGGCCTACCTCATGTGGATTATGTAGCGTGCGATGTTGGGCTAACCCATGAGATGGCGTGCGATTCTGGCTAAACCCCGAGAGCCCTCTCATACACACACACAGGGGGAGTAGGTCTTGGTGACCTCTCCGTTGGTGCGATTTGTGCGATATGTATGGTGGAACTCATAAGGGGACATAGACACAGTGTGAGTTCAGTTTTGGTAGCTGCTCCGATACGTGCGATGTGGTATTTACTGTGTGCTATGTAGCGTGTGATTATGTTATATTAGATGATATAGCTCATATATATAATGTCGAGACATTATTTTTGAGTGTATGTATAAGAGCATTCACATCCCATTCCTTATCTTTATCTATATAATTACACTAAAAATCACTACTTCTTCTTTCTTCTTTCAATTAAATAATATATTTTTATACCTTTTTCATTACCTTTTCTCTCTCTTTCACTCACAATCACTTTTAAAAATATTAAAAAATTTATAAGGGTTAAACAGTGAATCCTTAAATTTACAGATGAACAGTAACATTTTCTCTCTCCTCCACTTACAACCGCTCAAAACTATCCATATAATTTAAGAACTCATACTTATATAATTATAAGGTCATATAATTATAAGGCATGGGTTGTAAATGATGTAAGAGAACCACCCTCATATCAAATACTATGATTAGACATAGAAATGATTTGAATGATTGGATGATGTAAAGTCACAATCATGAAAGAAAAACTTCTGGTTAATATTTGCTATATAAGAGCATTCACATCACATTCCTTATCTTTATCTATATAATTACACTAAAAATCACTACTTCTTCTCTCTTCTTTCAATTAAATAATACTTTTATACCCTTATCATTACTTCTTTCTCTCTCATTCACTCACAACCACTTTAAAAATATTAAAAAATTTATAAGGATTGTACAGTGATTCTTCAAATATACCAATACACAATAACATTTTCTCTCTCCTTCACTCACAACCACTCAAAATCATTCCATATAATATACCAAACACACTCACATGATTATAGGGCACGGGTTGTGAATGCTCTAAGGAGCCAATTATTTATAGTACAAAACAATTGCACGTTGCTTGTTTCTCTTCATATGCATTCAAACATATGAGTACAAACACCATATCAATGATTAGGAAAATCCAGAAAATTATATTTTATTGTAATTACTCAGGGTGACGTTTTTTGTGTCACCTAAAATATATAATTTATATTTAAAATTTGTAAGATGGTAATTTTGACATCCAAAAACAAAAATAATAACAGAATTTGTGCAAAAAAGGTTTCCATCCAACAAATTTTAGCACACATTGAATTACAACAAGCCGTTTTAAACGATACTTTAACCCTTGACTTTAAACATCGTTACATAACTTTACCTTTAATAGCTTTATCATATATCTTACAAAGGTTACCATTTTATAGATTATAACAGTTTATGAGGCTGACTCTCGAAAGAATAATTCGAGACCAAGTAAAATATGATTATTAAACCCACATCAACTTTAAACTTATAAATTTGTCCTTCTAAACCTCGATCATGGATTGTTTTTCTATTGCTAGGGTGGAAATTTTGCACGATGTCACCCATTATGAATTGTTCTACTCTAAGAATATTTTAATTTTAAACTTTCTTTATTAACATAAAATGCACTTATAAAAGTTGGATATTTGAAGCTAAAATATTCTAATAG
Source organism: Flaveria linearis (assembly GCA_024085815.1). NCBI lineage: Eukaryota > Viridiplantae > Streptophyta > Magnoliopsida > Asterales > Asteraceae > Flaveria > Flaveria linearis. The sequence goes on along the minus strand of CM044018.1, from coordinate 55,643,141 downwards.
CTCATATGTCTCATGTTGACACAACAAAACAATGCGTGATTCATTTAATGTGTTACAACCAATTAAGCATTCGCCTAGCTCTTTGGCTCAATTCATCTCCTTCGTTGTTCGATCCATGATGGAGTTCGAAGGATGACCAAAGATGCAACATGTCATTGATTCACAAACAGTATTACTTTTTTTGAATGATATATGTGCGACCCTGCTTCGGAGAATATGTGTTATCTTAATCGGGCCCACCTATTCGTTTTCTAACTGGGACCACACCCCCAACTATCTCAAGAGGAAACTCATTACTAAGAAAAACTCATTGGCCATAACTCTAAACATTTTGTTCAGAGTGAGATTTGAACTCATGACCTCTTTATATTTACATGTCATTAGTATTTCATCTTAACCAGTTGGGTTAATGATCATTGGTAATAAAAAAACGAACATGTATTATACTTGATGTTATTTTTGGCAATAAAAGAGTGAACCCATCCGTGTGGAAGAATGTCCCTACGGATACCTTGTGTGAGCCCACTATATTATTTAGTTGAAAATAAGAAAACTTCTTATGATATTTTTATTCACCTCTTATCTTATTATTTAATTTAAATTTCTTTTAAATATTATTATGTTCTCTAAACAGCCTCTTGCACAAAATTGTGTAAGTAAAGGTTGCGTACATCAGATCGCTTATATTTATTTAATTTAAATTTCTTTTTATTCACCTCTTATATTTAAATTTCTTTTAAATATCATGGGTTCTAGCCGTGAAACAACCTCTTGCACAAAATTGTGCAAGGAAAGGTTGCGTACATCAGATCGCTTTCGCGATCCGGCCCCTCCCCGAACCCTGCGCAAAACGGGAGCTTCATGCACCGGGTACGCCCTTATGTTCTGTAAAATATGTTTGAATAATATAAACTTTACCCATATCATTATTCAAAAAAGAAAAAAATTCCTCTAAATTTGAAAATTTGGAAATATATAAACATAGTTATAATATTTTTGTTGACTTTATAATATTAATTTATAGTTTCTTTTGTTTATTTATTAATGTTTTATAACATTATTAAAATTGTATGAGAAAAAACCCAATAACATTTGCTATAGATGAGCTAACATTCTAAATCAAACGCCTAAAGATGTTTTGTTCCATAATAACCCTCGAGAAGTCTAATAAATCCCATAATTCCAAACCGTAGAAACAATTAAAGTTAGAAATAAAAATAAAAGAACCATGCAATCATGCATAAAAACCCATACTTTCTAAGTCATTATTTGAAATTAGTAACCTTATCATATAATTTATATATGTGCTCTTTATATATAGTGTTCTTTTTTTGGTAAATAGCAATTTGAATATTCGATTAGTATTCAATAACTCGTGACGAAGAAACACGACGAACAGAACCTTATATTTGTGACACCATAGTAATTTAATTTAACAATTACTCTTATTACTAATTAGCAAAAAATAATTATCAAACCTACACACTAAAAGAATTGAAGTACCAACAACCACTCGGTTGGAAGCACACCATTTACCACCAACATATCTCCATGAAAACATCATAGTCAACACTATAAAATTTTCGAACATTAGTGACAACAAATATAAGATCATGGGATCGTTTTGTGTACTGCGATTCTAAAAAAATGCAAAGTTTATAGTTAAGTGTGTTTGAATGTGAGTAATTTCACTCGGATAGACGAAAACGGACTATAAACTTCTTATGAACAAATAATACGATACTAATTTGTCAAATCTTGTAATATTTTACCTTTATAGAGTCAAGGTATATAGTGAGTATGAGGACAATTGTCACCTATTTATTTATTAGGTTGGAAACTGCGTGTAATACACGGGTTGTTGAAATTTAAGACTATATTTTTAGTAATCGAGATTTCATATTACATATATATTTATGAAATATTATATAGTTTTTAACATATATTTATTTTAAAATATATATAAAAATAATTACCGAAACCATTTAATAGGAGAGAGATAAAACACAAAAAGTTATAAAAACAATTAAAAAAACTATATTAAAAAAACTATCTATAACATATAATAAAAGAAGGTTTTCTTTAGACACGTGTCATCATTTTAGCACATCAAATGACACGTGTCATTATTCTAGCATATCAAAAAAATTATTTTCCCGCCTCTCTATCATAATAAATACAAATTAAATTGACTTTCCTTTTTAACTAAAATATGTTAAAACAAATATGTCTATATTTGTGTTTCTTGTCTCTTTCATATTAAATGATAATTATTGTAAATAAGTAAACTAAACTATTAAACATCTAAAATATAAATATACTAATTTTAAAATATATTAATACATATGAAATTTTATGATATCAAAAATATTTTCTTTAACTATAGAGAAATAATTTCTAATTCATTATGTGTTATAACTTTTAAAATATTTATTATATTTTTATTCCACCAATTGATAATAACATCTAAAAAATAAAATATTCATAAAACTAATGATTTTGATATGTTTTATTTATTCCACCCATGTAATACATGGGCTCTAAACTAGTATAATTAATATGAGAGAGATGTGATAAAAAATGTTGAGGAGACATAAAAAAGTGACACGTGTCAATTTTTATTTATTAGTATACAGATACAAATGCAGATAAATATAAATAATTGATTTGGTTATTATGAAAATCTAAAATGCTCCTCATGCATCCTATCTCGTTCTTTAAAACTCTCATTTTATTATCTTTCAAATTCACTAAGTTTTAACTAAAATCATCTAAATTTGTAAGTAAATCCAAAACAATAATACTAATCAGGAAAGAAAAGGAAAAAGTTCCACAGTAACATACTTAAAACAGAATCAAAATCAGCTTCATAAACCAGCATCATCATTATTACTTTTCTTAAGATTTATTGACTCCAACAAATTTAATAAAATCCATAAATTGAATTCAAAATTTTAATTTGAGTAAAGAAATATACAAGGCCTTTAAACTATATTAATAACATACACCAGTTTCAATTTTTGAGACAAGAGGAGAAGCAAGGTTGATTTTGCATCTGTTGAAACAAAGCAGCCATTCTACTATAAGCTTCCATTGTCATTGGCTGCAAAAACATGAAATTTAATTAAAGCAAGAATATAAGATGAACAAATGAGTTTATCACATGAAAAATCTACCTGCTGTGATTGGCTTGCAATGAAGGCAGCCATTTGATCATTAAGGTTTTGGGCTCGATCTCCGGTTGTGTGCATATCCCATGAAGCCATCATCGGTTGCATGAAGGTGGACGGGTGAAAGACTGGCGGCATTGCAGGCATGTTGGGATGGTTGCCACCGATGGCGTTCAAGTCCGTGACTCCTGGCATTGTCATTCCCATGCCCATTCCCATTCCCATTCCCATTCCCATCGGGTTCATCATGGCCATTTGAAGTTGTTGTTGTTGCATTGCTAATGGCATCATCATAGGTGACATGTTCATTCTTCCCATCATGTGGATTTGTGCTTGTAGTTGTTTTAGGTATTCGATCACTTCATCGAGCATTGATGCTTTATCTGTCTGAATAATATTGAAATTAAAGTTTTTATCAAGCTCGTTTACATAATACTATAAAACAAATTATCGAAATCAACAAGCGTACGTGGAACCAAAGAGGTCAGCTGACCTAGTCACCATGCTTCATTAGATTTTATTATAAATCTTAAGGTTCTTAAGAAAAACAATAGTTTGACGTATTAATTATAGTGGGTAGAGAAAAGATATACATAAACCGCACAACCAAATATTTATCTTTAGTTATGGTGCAAATTAGATACGATTTAATCAAAAAAGTGATTAAGGACGTTGCATACCTTATTAGCATTTGGAATGAGCTTTTGTAATGTCTTCATTTTCTCATTAATCTTGTCTCTTCGTCTCTAAATCATTGATTTTATCAAATAGTTACATAATAACAATTATTTCAAATTTAATTAAAAAAACAGTTTAATCATTAAGATTAAGATAAAGAACTTGTTAATTACCCGTTCAGACTGATTATGAATTGCAGCTGCTCTACTTCTTTTAGTCGAAATTGAAGATTTCCCTTTTCCTTTCTTCTTTTCTTCAGATTCGTTTTTCTAAATAAATAATCATATTAGATAATATCACATGTTTGGTAAGTAAGTTGAATGTTTAGCTAATAATTTAATATAATCTGTGACTAATAACAAAATATCTAAACAGAATGAATTATAAAACATAGTCGAATATGGTTGAAAATTAAAGAAGAAAAAGAAAATTCACTTATCATGTTTTTTACACTAATATTTTATTATATTATCTTTAAATGAAAAAAAATATGCTATACGATTTTATTCTTCTTTGCTTATGTATATAGAATTGATCCTCTGAAAAAGGTGATGTTGTTTAATATATATAGTTGGTAAAGGGCACGATTATATGAATATGTTTAAGGTTTTGGTTTCTCTTTATTCTGTTATTCACAATACATGTTAAAAAATTGCTTTTAAAACTACCATGTTAGAAGTGTTTGTTAGTCTTTCAAGGATTCTATTAAACTATTACATTTAAAATAATGTTTTTGTCCAATCAAAAGTCCCATCTTAATGATTAAGTTATAAAAATATACAAAATATTCAGAGTATATCATTTATTCAATCAAAAATTTTAATAGTTCAAAACAATATTATCATTCAACCTCTTAGTAAAGTCTAATTATATTTTAAATTTTTTATTACCTATATCTTTAATTACATCTTATCTTACGTTAGTAAACCATGTTTAAACACAAATAATATTCTTAAATAATTATAAAAAGTTTACCTGAGGTCTACTGTGGCAAACAGAGTCATGTTCATCAGGAGACATCGATTTGGCTGACCGTTTGCCGGAGACGGTAGTCTCCGGCGACCCCGTGGAAGTTGACGTGAACCCTTTCGCACCCAATTCCCTCTCCCGCGTTTCGCCCGTCATCTGCCGGCTACTCTCCATCCCGAAAGTCTCACTCCCACTCACACTCTGGTCCCGACAGCTGCTCCAGTCATTAACTGCCGGGACCGTTACCCCGCCACAAACAAACCCCGACCTGTCACTGCTGCACGATCCCACGCGCGTTGAGCATCCTGCCCTCCCACCGTTGGTACCGGACAACAGTGCCAGGGGTGGCTGTGTAGCGGAGCCTGGCACCAGCGCGTCCATTGTTGTGGCTGTGGACGCGCTTATGGTGCCAGATGCAACAGCTTTTGCAGAGCTGTTGTAGTCCAGCCATGGAACTAGGTCGTTGGGGTAGAGGTTTGTAGTCGGTTTGTGGTGGGGTTGGAGGGTGGCTTGGTCGACTATCGCCTCGAGAGTCTCGGCGGCGTGTGGCTTATCCCAGGTGTATTTGGTTGGGGATGGGGTACCGACGGGATGGGATTTGAACACCATGCGGGGTGGACCTAAGCCATGCATGGCTAGTTGTCCATTTTTCCAAGTTAATTCCGCTACTTCATAATCTAGCCTGCAAGAAAATTAATATATACTTAATTATGTATAGATAATAATAATATCCTTCATTATAAAAATTTATAAATGACCAATATATAAATTCAATTTTTACTTTGTTATTTTCAAGTGCTAATTAACTATATGTCCACTTTATTGCTACCTACTATCTAAAATACATCAAATTTCAATAATTTTGTTTTGCCTTTAATGTACATAATTATCCAAAATACATGAGAATTGTTGATGAAGTGAGGTGTGTAAGGCACTTAAAATTATAAAAAGCAAAGATCAAAGATTATTTGGTCTTCTATAGTCAAAACAATAATGGTAATTATAATTAATGTAGCAATATATGTTATATATAGTATCTATACATTTCTTGTTGAAGATGCAATTGAAAGATTTATGATTAATTTAGGAGAGTTTGTAACTCAAAACCTTTTTTTAATGAAACATTAATTTTTTATACTTTTAAATATCACCTAATCAACTTACACTTGTTAAAATTAAACTTACGCCATTTTTGTATGGATAATCAGCAATATCACTAAGCCATTATATTGTAGCACAACAACTACCAACCCTTTATTAGCAGTAGTAAAACCTTCATAGCTAATTATATTGTCATTGTTTTACGATGAAAGTCGGCAATTAAATGTATAAACATGTAATTTATCGTCTTCATAACTCAACGACGATATAAGGCATAGCCAATATATAGAAAAAAAGAACGAGATCAAGATGAAGAAAGATAGGAACATACGTCGGAACATCAAGATTAGAAGACATGGAGTTCGAATTAAATGCAGCTTTTAGACGCCCAGGGTCAGAACTATTATCTTCTACGTCCCAACTCGGTACACACTGAGTCATTAATACTTCAAACTCTAAACTCACAACAAAGATATTGAAATGTATATATAGCGTTTTACGGTTGATTAGAATATGTGGTACATGATCATAATAAAAAAGAAGCAACAGCTGCCTTTGGGATGTATATATGGACTAGGAATGCTTGGGGTCACATTTGCTATGGTAGCAAATTGATTCACAAGTGCATTTATTGTTGGGGCATATGTTATGATAAGAACAATGTCATAAAGAGTAAAAAGGACCACAAGTTATTTATTATTATCATTTAAATATTCCATATATCCTAAAAGATTGAACTTGTTCATATTTGAAACAAACATATGATAAATGTATTTGTTTATTTTTGGTGCCCGTAGTGCTTCATAACAAAATAGAGTGCAAAAATTATGATTAAAATGTACTATTGGAGCGTGTCTTGGACACAATAAATCATAGATCAAAAATATTTATTTATAATAGATCGAAATAACTACGATATTTATTTTATACAAGAAAAAAAAAATTAAGGTAGCTATAATGAGGAGAGGAGGCCGTATAATACAAACAATATTATAGACATATCAACACAACTCTTTTTTAAAATCAAAATCAATCATTCATCAAATTCTCGAGATATAGTTGATTTCTAGCAAACAAATGAACGCTAATGATTAATTTAGTGATGAAAGTTTCAATTTGGTGATAATCAGGGCGCGAAGAACATGCTAAAGTTCTTCTCGGTTACAAAAATATTCATCTAATGGTAGTTTGATTTGGTGATGATCAAGGTGCGGAAAACATGACAAGGAGCACAAGGAGCACGAAGAAAATGACATTGACATAGGTTGTGTAATTGTTTATGTGAATCCAAGGATCTCAATTCAGGAATTATCAGTATTAAAATAAATCAAATCAATGATCGCGGAATTATCATTAATTGACGTTTAATTGTTTTAATGATTATTGATGAACACAAACACAAAAACACAATAAATATGAACTCAATAATTATTCAAAGTATTTCATTAATTATCAGTAATGATTACAAAAAATAATTAAGAATGACTTATGAACAATGATTTTTGTGAATCGAATAATATTGTTGTTGATGTAACGGCGGTTAGGGTTGCACGATGATGTAACTCTTGACAGCCGTAATATTGCTTGATTGTGTTCTTCGAGATGTGAAACCTAGGATTCATATTTATAGACGGTTTGAGAAGGTTAAGGAAACACCGGATCTCTTAGGATTTGTTATTGATTGTGTTGACTTGTTTGACTTTTGGTATTTGAAATCACACAAGTATTCTGTTCTTCCGCAGGAGTCTTGTCTTCCGCAGGAGTTTTGTTCTTCCGTAGATGTCTTGGTCTTCCGTAGAAGTGTTGCTCTTCCGTAGGAACTGTCTTCCGTAGAAGTCTTCACTTCATACAATCCTTGATCATCCGTAGAATCTTCACTTGTATGGTCTTGTAAGAAACATATCTACGGATTAACAATAATGTTCATCTGTAGATATTTCTTACACTTGGTCAATTTCAGGAATCCTACCAAGTATATTGATTTTGCCTGTCAACAGTCACAAAGCAACACACACATATATATGGGTTAACCTATAGATTCAATGCACACACACATATATATATATACTGACTGTTACAATTATTAATTACAAGACTTGATCCAAGTTCTAAGCCTATACAAAATGATCTAGACCTATACAATCTAGATCCAACAATACTCCCCCTTAGGCTTAGCTCCTTGTAATCAGTCATTCAAAACTGCAAGCTCCTTGACACTTGATATGATTTTGTTGTAGAAGTAAGATACAGCAGCCTTTTGATCATTATATTTGTGTTTGATCTCCATTTTGCTAATCTTCTTCAGAGTCTCGAAGCCAAGTCCCAGAACATCCTCCTCTGTAGTGAGTGTCTCTAAGACTTTGTCATTTTTCACTACTTCAAGTTCATCTTGTTCAGAGAGTCGGAGTTCTGTGACTTCATCATAATTTGTTCCCTTCAGCAAGCCTGCATTGTGTCTTCGTCGTTTGTAGGCCTTTGCATGAAGTTTGTCAATTACTTGTATCATGTGTACATGCAGGAATAGATCATTTTGAGCTGCTTCATCACTCAGCTTCGGAAAGAATTTATCATGTAGATAGGATGTGTAGCTGGGATGAAGTAGCTTTATTTCCATAGGATCAAAGATCCTGATCCTTTCAGCTCGTTTGTTCTTTGCATTCCTCAGCAGCACAAGTTCTTTTGTCCTCTCTACATATCCCCATTCAGTAATAGGGAGTGTGTATTGAGTCCCTTTAATGTGCTTGATGGCTGCTGAGTTCCTATTGTTATAGCCAACCCTCTTTAAAAATTCATCATCTACGGATTTAGAGGCATTAGACTTATATCTTTTCACCCCTTTTATTCTTCTTCTATGCTCATCATCTTCTCTCTTGGCTTCAGCCAGCACATCATCTTTGAACTTTGTTTTCAGTTTACCCACTATGCTTGAGAAGTCCCTGCCCCTTGGATGTATTGGGTAATTTGTAATGGTAAGGCTTTGCAGGTCCTTGAGATCACTCTCAGGTAGGTATAGAACTGAAAACACATCATGGAAGTATTCAACTCTTCCTGATGTTCTTTTGATCACAGCATAATCCCACTCTTGATCATATTTCCATGCCATGATCTTGTTTTCTTCAGCAGAGTTGGGAGTTGTGAGGTGATCAATCAACTGAATCAGAGTGGACTTCTGATCAGTGATTTCTCTTACAATAGTACCAAGGGGCCATACCTTGCCTGGGATGACTTCCCTTGGTTCTCTGATAAGTTTATCTTTTGTTTTATGCTGATCTTTTGGTTCAACAGTTATTGGATCAGTAACAACTTTGCTTTGTTGGTCATGAGTTGGATGTGGAGCTGTGGTTCTGAATTTTACACCAGTTTCTATCTCCATTATCATCACATGCTCCATCATCCTCCGTAGTTCTCCAGTAGATCTACCTTTGAGCTCATGCGGTTTGTAATTGTGGCCCTGTAACCAGCATGTCATGTTGTACTTGGTCAGTTTAGCTGTGTCACAATGGCCCAGATCTTTCTTAATTTTCTCCACTAATTGAAAGACTGTGAAAGCTTCATAATCACAGTTTGGGATTATAAAACTTGCCAGCTCAAACTCTTTCAGCAGATTCTTCATCTCAGTTGAATTCATCCTCTCAACCATGCCATAAGGAAAACCATGGTTGATGAGGGTCATGAACATGCTTGAATCGGGCCTCTCTTCTATAATATCTGCTGTGGTTAGAAGGTCATCGGCCTTTGATTCTTTTTGCTTAGTAGGTGACTCCATCTTAGTCAGCTCATTCCATTCTTGATCACTTTCATCATCATCACTGGATAAAACCTTCACAGTAGATAAGTCTACTGAAGGTGTATGTTCAGCAGATGTGGGCTTTTGTCTTTTAGGAGTACCTTCATCTTCAACTTTCTTCTTGCCTGCGCCTAAGTATTTTCTTTTCCGAGAGTACAGAATCAGTTTCTTTGGAGCTTAGTAGATAGTTTTATTTGTTCAAAACTTGGGGCATTCCTTGATTCCAGAGCAGAAAGCTTCATTTTCAAATGATTGATTTCATCATCTTTCTCCATGATCAGCTGAGCTTTTGCACTTTTCTCATTTTTCAATGATGCCTGCAACTCTTGTTCATTTTAAAGAAGTGCATCAATTACTTCATTGTTGCTTTTGGCGTCATCTCTCAGCCTTTTCAATCTGACTTCTTGCCTCATCAACTTTTCATCATTCTCTTTAATGATTCCTTCAAGCTCTTGGATTCTTTGTTTTCGCTTGTTTGATTTGAGTACTAATTTGTTCTACTCAGCAAGCAAGTAGCTTTTGCTGACAGGGATGTCACTATCACTGAGATCATCCTCATGATAGGCAATCACTTCCGCTCCAATCTTTTGTTCTTCCTGAGGTTCAATCTGTTGCAAATTCTCTTGTAGATGAGTTTCAATTGGTGAAACAGGTGCAGTGTGATCAGACATAGCTTGATTCTCAGAAAGTGTAGGTGATACAGGAACAGTGCTAGCTTGAGACATCAACTCAGTCTCTCATGTGTAAACAGAATTCAAAGACTCAATTATTTCAATTAGTTCAGTGCAAGCACTTTCCAGGGATGGTTGTTTTGGTGTGTCTGGGAGTAGTTGAATAGGAGATTGGATTTGGAATAGAGAGAGAGGTTGGGTGTTATGTGAGGATGAATGAGAAGGTGATGGTGATTGGTGTTGTACTGGTGAGATCGGCTGGGTGTTGTTGGTGGAAGATGAAGATATTAGTTGTGGGGAAACATGGTGGTAGATGGGTGAGATAGGTTGGGTGTTTATACTGGTTGGTGATTGGTATTGGTGAGGGGGTGTTTGGCTGGGTGATTGGTGTTGATGAGGAGCTGGTTCAGATTCAGCAGATGTCTCTGCTTCTTCATCTATCCATAGTAATCCTTGTGGTATGTCAGCATGAGCATCAACCACATGTGCAAACATGGGCATGTCTTCACCCTGGTACTTCCCACTAATTTTGTTCAGCACAGATTTACCCAAGTGTGTTTGCACAAACACTTCTCCTACTCTTGATAGCCTTGGAAGTTCAGAGTTGATCACCGGTTGTAAGAACCTTGGGAACATGTACATTTTGTTATTCCACTGAAGTTTGACTTGATCACTTAGACAGTTGAAAATGTACTTGGAGTAGTTGTAAGTTCTACCCTCGAAGATCCCAATGATTCCTGAAGATATGTGTTGAGAAAATCTATCAAGTCCTGACTTCCTGTTGGATATGCACTTCAGGTAGGTATGGCATAGGAATCAATATGGTTTGCACAGCCTACCCTTCTTTATTTCCCCTTTATCGAAGTCTCCATCATATCCCATCAAGTTAAACACCTTCTTAATGTATTTATTTTCTAATACATCAGGGTGCCCAATCTCTCGATCACCCAATTCCAGACATCGTGTAATTGTGCTTTCATTGATCCGAATACGTTCAGTCAGGATCTCAGCAGCAATCACTTCATCATCTCCTTCTTGTTCAACTCGTGCAGAGTTCCAAAAATCGATTATGTGTGCCTGATGAATCACAGGCTCTGCCGTTAAGGCATAGAAGAGCCTGGATCGTCGAAGATATCTTATGATATCTCGACATCCTTCAGCACCAGGATCATCGGCATTTAAGAATGCGCACACATTATGTTCTTTTGCGAATCTGTTTGCCATCTGTAATCAACAACGAAAATAGATTAAGCATAAATCTCACATGAAGTCGAATCATTTTAATGACAAACACAGATTAACCAGTTCCGTACTGCTAATTAGAACATGATTTACCTTCGCAATACCGATAATCGATTACTGGATAATGTAGTTTATGCTTTTTGGAACGGATTTTTTTGAAAGTTTGAATGAGGGGGAAAGTGGGCGTTTTTCTAGGTTAGAAACTGAAAAATTGTTCTGAAAAATTGATTAATGAATTCTGAGTCAGAAACCTTATTTATAACCGAACATATTAATTTCTTTTATTAATTATGTTGGGCCCACTTCCCATTTATCCGTCCGTATACCAAGTTTATTTCAAATGCATTACTTCTTCCGCAGAACATCTGCGGAACCTTAACATCTGCGGATGTCTTAACATCTGCGGATGCCTTAGCTCAAACAATGCATCTGTTTTTCTGCTGAAACAGAAATTTCACTAATACTTCTACGGATGAGAAGTATTACTGAAACTTCTGCGGATGCAGAAATTTCACTGTTACTTCTACGGATGAGAAGTATTACTGAAATTTCTGCGGAACTTAAAGTTCTGTTAAAAACTTTAAATGTGTGATATGTACTGAGTAGAATCAAGTGTTGATGTTGGACATTGTTGACTGTATTTGCATGGCAATTAAGTACAAGAAAGTAAGTGTTCATATATCCTGCATTCAAGTTAGTGCTCAAGTTCCAATTCCTTCAAATTAAATTAAATCAAGATGACAGCTTTTTGTTGTTTTTCATGCATGAACTACTCCCCCTAAATTTGTGATTAATGTTAAACTGTTGCATTCATCATAAATTTAAGTTATAAACAAGCATGAGAGGCATATGACATTCTTAATGAGAGAAAATCAGTTAGTAGGACAAATTAAACCTCTGACTTAAATAATTGCATGCATGCATATATATAGAGGGATCATACTATGACTCTTGGCCTCTGCTGATGTTGATTATTTGATCTATTTCACACCTGATTGTAAGTATATAGATCCACTTAAATTCATACATGAGTAATGTATCAACTAGGCATGCTGATTATCATGTTTTGAAGTTAGTTAAGCAGTAACTGTCATGTGCTCCACATTCAATTGTCATTAGAGTTTGTCTTCTGTAGGTGAGGCAAATCACTACTTTTTCACACTTAATGACTATGTACATTAAGTTATAAGTTCTATCTTGAGACATATTGTAGTCTCATGAATGCTTTGATGTTGAAGCTCTTTGAATTGATGTACAATTGATCACAAGTGATTCTTTTTAGAGCTGAGATATGATCTTCATAGTCACCAGGTCTTTACTTTCGTAAAACAGAGGTGAACTTAACCCAGGTCTTTGTTTACACAAAACAGAGGGAGAATGAAGATCATACTCTTTAATCATATCCCCAGGTCTTTGTTCACACAAATAAAGGGAATATAACTTTGCAAAGATAGAAGATTATAAAGTATTTTACATAGTGTACTTGTGTAAGTGATTTGGTCACATCAGGAGATAACTTACTTTCCTGACTCTCAAAATAGAGTTCCCACAGACAGATACCTGTTTCTTTTAGTTTGGCATACTCTTAGCTTAGTTTCCACTCAAGATGAACCTACTCACATATCAAGTCAGTTTGAGTTTTTGTTAAAGAAAGCCAAGCATAGTCTACTATCATTTCCATATAGAAGGCATGCACAAATATTCTATCAGTCACTTAAATCATCCCCAACCATTACTCTATACAAGGACAGTTATATGCTTTTGATGATTTAGTCTAAGTTAATCAATCCTAAAGATTCTATCAGAAAATTAAATCTAACAGAATCAAAGGCTTTAATGAACAAATCAGCAAGATTTGTTGTCTCCACTTTGACTAACTTGATTAACCCCTTTTCTGAGCAGTCTCTCAGAAAATGGTATCTGATTTCAATATGTTTTGTTTTACTATGTTGGACTGGGTTAGCAGTTATAAACATAGCAGCTGAATTATCAATATGAATTGGTGTTTGAAGGAAATTGTAACCATAATCAAGTAATTGGTTTTGCAACCAAAGTACTTGAGAGCAACCAGCTGAAGCAGCTATGTACTCAGCTTCAGCTGTGGACACAGATACATTGGTTTGCTTCTTGCACTGCCAAGAAACAAGTCTTGGTCCCAAAAACTGACATCCACCAGTTATGGATTTTCTGTTGTTGTTACACCCTCCATAGTCACTATCTGAATATGAGTAAAGACTGAAATCTCCATCTTTTGGATACCACAGTCCTAGAGCTGGTTTGCCTTTCAGATATCTGAATATTCTCTTCACAGTATTCAGATGGGACTCTTTTGGGTCTGATTGATACACTCTTGTTTCTTGACTGTTCATCCATTTCAAGTGCTTCTACTTTAGCAACCAGAGTATCCAGACCAGTTGTCTTAAGATCTATGGTGTTCTTGAACATGGATACAGTTTGCTTCCAACTTTCAGGCAAAGTGTGGAGCATTTTCTTGTTGAGTTCCTCAGTAGTATACTTCAACTCCAAGATGTTCATTTCAGTAATAAGTTGCATAAATCTATGAAGTTGTTGAGGAATTGATTCACCCTCAATATGATGAAAGGTTTCATACTGTGATCTGAGAGTGTCTTTCCTTATGCTTCGGATCTCATCACTCCCTTCACAGAGAGTGTGGAGTATCTTCCACAAGGAATTTGCTTTTTTGTAGTTGTCGCACCTGATTAATATCTCTTCAGGCAAAGCCATACTAAGCAAACTGTATGCTTTAATATCAACTTTAACCTTCTTGACATCATCAGGTGACAAGTCTTTTGTGCTGATAGGCTGATTCTTGTCATTATAATCCGGCCCAAGAGTGGGTGGAATATAAGGACCCTCAGTGATGGACTCCCACAAGTCAGAATCTGTGTAGTTCATATGATTTCTGAACTTGATCTTCTAGGATTTGAAATCAGCTTTGTTTCCAACTTCGACGGTTGATATGATCCTCCACCAAAAGTACTCATGTTTAATGCAAAGTTATGAATAAAACCTTGAATGTTAAATTGGACAAACCTATCAAAGACTCAGATCTATTATTCAATTGATTTGAATATAGATCTAAATCAAACAAGCAATGAGAGAATGCTTGCTGAACGATAAGTCGCTGAAATAATTGTTTAAAAATTAATTAAACAATTTTAATACTGATAGATCAATTGATCTAAATCAATGAGCACTTGGCTCTGATACCACCTGTGAATCCAAGGATCTCAATTCAGGAATTATCAGTATTAAAATAAATCAAATCAATGATCGCGGAATTATCATTAATTGACGTTTAATTGTTTTAATGATTATTGATGAACACAAACACAAAACACAATAAATATTAACTCAATAATTATTCAAAGTATTTCATTAATTATCAGTAATGATTACAAAAGAATAATTAAGAATGACTTATGAACAATGATTTCTGTGAATCGAATAATGTTGTTGTTGATGTGACGGTGGTTAGGGTTGCACGATGATGTAACTCTTGACAGGCGTAATATTGCTTGATTGTGTTCTTCGAGATGTGAAACCTAGGACTCATATTTATAGACGATTTGAGTAGGTTAAGGAAACACCGGATCTCTTGGGATTTGTTATTGATTGTGTTGACTTGTTTGACTTCTTGGTATTTGAAATCACACAAGTATTCTGTTCTTCCGCAGCAGGAGTTTTGTTCTTCCGTAGATGTCTTTGTCTTCCATAGAAGTGTTGTTCTTCCGTAGGAACTGTCTTCCGTAGAAGTCTTCACTTCATACAATCCTTGATCATCCGCAAGAATCTTCACTTGTATGGTCTTGTAAGAAACATATCTACGAATTAACATAATGTTCATCCGTAGATGTTTCTTACACTTGGTCAATTTCAGGAATCCTACCAAGTATATTGATTTTGCCTGTCAACAGTCACAAAGCAACACACATATATATGGGTTAACCTATAGATTCAATGCACATATATATATATATATACTGACTGTTACAATTATTAATTACAAGACTTGATCCAAGTTCTAAGCCTATACAAATAATCTAGACCTATACAATCTAGATCCAACAGTTTATATATTGTTGCGTTATTATAACATATGGTGTGATTTCATGTATAAATAATTATATATGGCTACATAATTTCTTCATAATTAGTTAACATTGTGCCTAATTATGACGCGAAAACATATACCCTTGTCCTGATAGGATCTCAGCCTCTAGTTTGATCAATTAGGTTGTGTTCGCAGCGGATTTAGCATGATAATTAGCAATTAATGCAAGAACATAAGGAATATTGCATGTAAAGTAAATGTAGAGAGAGAGAATAATTCTGCCTAAAAGGAATAATATTCTGTTTATCTCACATGTTTCGGCGTGGAATACAATCAGGTCACTGCCCTTTTATAGGCAAAAGACCCATACTGTTGTCAGATTCCACTGACATTAACAGTTATTTAACTAACTACTGATAGAACACTTAAACTACTGAAGATGTCACAACAGCTGACATCTTCTTACAAAATTCCTAAGTGTTCTACCTATTACAAGTACTGAAAAGGAAACTACTGAAAAGCTACAACGACTGAAGAACAAACTCTTCAGTCGTTTACAACTACTGAACTATAACAGCTGAAGAACAAACTCTTCAGCTGTTGTACAAACTACTGAAAGGAAAAATATAAAATACTGAAAAGAAAACCATCACAACAACTGAAGAAGACTTCTTCAACTGTTGTGACAAACTCTGAAGCTTCAGCACTTTGGTCTTCAGACTTTGGTCTTCAGATGATTCATCAGCTGATGACTTTAGTAGTTGTCATCACCTGATGTCTTCAGTCATTGTCTTCAGACTTTGTGCATCAGTAGTTGATCTTCAGTTCTTCAGTTCTTCAGACTTAGATCTTCAGCACTTGTCTTCTGCACTTGAAGTCTTCAGTACTTGTATTTATCAGTACTTCAGACTTCAGTACTTATCTTCAGCACTTTGGGATCTTCAGCTGTTGTACTTCAGATCTTTGATCTTCAGCTGTTGATTCTTCAGACTTTGTCAAACTACTGATGAAGGTCTTCAGCAGTTGTTATGATGTCATGTGGGACTTAGAGATTTTCCTGATCTTGGCTCATTGGTTCTTTTAGTCCAACAAACTCCCCCTAAACCAATGCAGCCAAAACCTCTAAGTTATTTATTGTCCCACTTATTGTTGGCATAAAGGTTGGTCTATTTCCTTCTGGATCAGATCAGAAGTTGACCATGATAAGCACTGGCCTGAGAGAAAGTCTCTGATATTTATTTGGCTAAGTATGGATGGGAGCCCTGTCTTGGAGAACTGGACACAGGGCTGTTGTCCCATCCATGAGACTTACCTCCCTCGTACAAGCCTGTAGGATTCTCTGGTGTAGGCTTGAAGGAATATTATCTGTTCTTCTTTAGTCAAGTCTTCAGCCACACCATCGAATAACCCCTCACGGCTGTACAGATCTGAGACATACTTGGCCTGTTTGCCATTCTTGAGCTCAACTGTTATGATTTGCCTATATGCAAATTCATCTGGATGTCTTCCTTCTAACAACAAGTTGAGCTCATCCCTATGGAAGTTCTCAAGCCTCTTATAGACTAAGCCCTTCCTCACCACCCTATTGTCTAACATTTTTTGGGGTGGCTGCTTAGCTCTATAGGCTGTCTCGAACTCCTCTACTATCTCCCAGGGTGTTATTACAAGAGCCACAGAGATCTATTCATCTACAATCTTCTTAAATTAGCTCTTGTATCTCACAGGCATATCTTTCTTAATTATCCTGTGAACCACCCTGGATCAGGCCAAGTCCTCACTCTCTCCTTATCATATTGAAAGGTTTGCTTAAGAGTGAAGAGTCTCAGAGCTTCCTTCTTCATATTCATAATGGAAGTAGAAGCAGCATAGGATTTGTCAATGCTTTTCAGCATCTCCTCATCGTGTAGTCTTTGCTTCTCCTCTTCCTCTAGCTTAACCCTCACAGTATCCTTCTGTGAGGTGGGAGTGATGGTTTGAAGTTTGGATTTGGGTAGAGGGATGACTGCTGAAAGAGGCAGTCTATCCTCCTCATCCTCCTCTTCTTCTTCTTGCAGCCTCAGCACCCTTCTCTTCTTCTTCAAGGGTGGATCATTGGCTGCGGGTTTTGATGGTGAAGGGGTTGGTTTTGTGGGTTGTGTTTGGTTGTTGGTATGGGAATGTTGGCAGGCACTGCTAACAATCTAGAGATAAGAGATGGTTTGGTCTGTTTTGCTAGCAGTGTCCTGTTCCCAGCACCGGCTTCTGAGAGGGCCTCAGCAACCAATCCTTTGGTGAAATCACCAGCTGAACAGATCTTGGTGGCTATAGCCAAGATTCTGTCCCTGGTCCATGCTTTGACATCAAGGACTGGCCTGCCCAGATACTTCGAAATGAATCTACTCATAGCCTCGAGTCTCTTTTTGTCCTCTTGGCTATAAGTAGACCATCGGTACTCAATCTCTTTTCTCTCCATATTTCTGATCTCCTGATCTAGCAAGGCAGTGTCCTTATCAAAGCCTTGCCTGAACAGCTGATCAATGACAGAGTCCATTGATTGGCTATGCTCAGCATCAGCCTCCTTGACAAGGGCTGCTAGATCAGAGTCAGTCTTCTCTCCCTCCTCTCCTCTCTTCTCTCCTCTCTTCTTTTGATAAGTGATACTGAAATCCTTTTGGATTTCAGCCACTTCTATTTAAGCTCTCTCCTCCCTCACCTTTTCCTTCCCCTTCTCCCTACCCGTCTCCTCAGACCTCTCCCTCTCAGTTACCCCCTCTCTCCCTACTTCTATCTCTTCCTCCACCCTCTTCCTCTTAACTTGCACTGATGTCTCCCTCTTTTTGGGTGCATTGGTTGGGGTTTGACTATCAGCAAGTGCTTTAGCAATAACAACCTCCACCATGGGTTGTATATAAGTTGGAAGCCTCTCATTAATGGTTTTCATCACAATTTCTGTGATTATAGGTGTGATGAGAGGCAGGGATTTCTGGAAGATAGCATCTAGCTGCTCAGGAGGGTTCTGTTCCTGAGAGCTAGTGCCAGAAGCAGGGGAAGGTGGCTGAGTTTGTGGGAGTGGCTGAGTGTCTGTGAGACCTTCGGGTGAAGGTGCCATTGTGGGTTTGTGGTGGCAGATGGACTTCTATCTTGAGTTATTTAAGCAAGCAGCTCTTTGAGTCTGCTTATTTCATCTTCTAAGATAGTGTTTTGAGTGACTACATCAAAGAAGAAGCTCAGGTCATCATCAGTGTGAACTGAATCACCTGACCTCCTGACAATGTCAGGATGTACATGCACTGAGTGTGGCTCAGTAGTTGCATATGCCCCTTGTTCTTGGTACTGGGGACTTCCAGCCTCCGGATTGGATCCATCATCGGCAGTTGCCTCTGGTAAGGTCTTATTGCTTGTACCAGCTTCTTCCTGCTCATGTGCTGATGCAGGGGAAGTGGCAGCCTCACCAGAATCCTATCTCCCTAGCCACACTGGGATATTGGATATGTGATTCCCTGTGTTGTGGGCTCCCACCAGCACTTGTTTCCACCCTCTCTTCGGTAGGAGTCTCCCCAGTTGGAATTGGTTTCTGGGGAGAGGGTGGAGTGCTCAGATGGGTCAACACTTTGGCGATTATTAGTGTAGGGCTTTGTGGGGTGGTATCAGTAGGAGATGGGCTTAAAGCAGTGTGCACATGGGGAGGAGTGTGCATTTCAATGGTAGTCTCCTCAAGTGAGAAAGACCCCAGATGTGTGGGTGCCCCTGAAGTGGTTGCATCAGGTTCCTGTTGAGAGGAAGCCTGTGCGGTTGTGGTGGGTGGAGTCGTGGTGACTGCTGGGAGAATCTAACCAGCAGCCACTTCCTACCTTTGTGTTGCAGGGGCATCTTCAGGGGACTCATTTCCCTGAGTGGCCTTTGTGGGCTTCTTTTTGGTTTTTGGCTTGGTGGGGACTTTGGATTTGGAGGTGGAGGCTGTGGGTTCCTGTTACGTGGGTTTTCGCAGCCGGGCAGTCTGTTTGAGTGCGTGGTCGGTGTTGTGCCTGGAGTATACCTCAGCTAGGACAGCCATGGCAGGGACCCCAGTGCCAACAAGTCCCTCAGCACTAAGCTGGCTCTCGATGATGGCCATTATGAACCGAGGATACAAGATCCAACGGTTAGAAATGGGTTTTGTGGCCATATCTTTGAGTTCCAAAAATAATATCAGTAAAATTAAGTGGTTGTTTTCTCAAAGATAGAATACAATACCTGTTGCCACCTTGTTGACATCTGGTCGCATGAAGAAGTTTTGGGGCCAGACACACATTCACCATGTGGAAGATGAGTCGTTGGGGGTCTGGGAAGTGTTTCTTCAACAAGGTGGTGGCAGAGAGGTCGCCCTGATAATCGTTGGCTGTGAAGCATAGATAGAGGGCGCCTTTGAGGTAAGAGGTTGGGAAGGTGGCATCCTCCAGCTTTAGGGTTTCTCGAATGGTAGCTGGAGTGATAACCACTGGGTGGTTGTTTACGGAGGACCGGAGAGAGACCTCGTCATCGTTCTCTCCGGTTTGGACGGTGATGTTCGTCCAGAACTCCACCAAGGAATCGGTGTATATGGTGGGGTTGAGAAGGAATGCCGTTTGGTATGCTGAATCGGTCATCAGATCGACGACATTGTGAAACTTAGACCAGAAAGGCATTTGGTAAGATGTGCGACACAGTTGTGTCGAGGTTTGAGTTGCATGGCCGCCATTAATGGTGTATGGGATTTTCAGAGGTTTTTGAAAAGTTAGGTCAAGTGAGAATGAAAAGCTCTGAAGGTTGGGTATTTATAGGGTATGGCAAAGGCTGAAAGAAAACTACTGAAGGTTT
The DNA here is from genome assembly GCA_024085815.1 of Flaveria linearis. Classification (NCBI taxonomy): domain Eukaryota; kingdom Viridiplantae; phylum Streptophyta; class Magnoliopsida; order Asterales; family Asteraceae; genus Flaveria; species Flaveria linearis. The sequence continues at coordinate 55,622,633 of CM044018.1, read as the reverse complement.
TGGTGTTAGTCATCAGTCGTTGAAACTACTGATGACGTGGTTTTTAACCTTCAGTGGTTGTAACATCTGAGGACTTGGTGTTAGTCTTCAGTAGATGAAACTACTGAAACCTTGGTTTTGTCCTTCAGATGTTGTAAATGGCTGAAGACTTGTTGTCAGTCTTCAGTAGTTATAAACTACTGAAGACCTAGTTTTCATCTTCAGACGTTGTAATAACTGAAGACTTGGTGTTAGCCTTCAGTAGTTGTGAACTACTGACATCAGTAGTTGTGAACTACTGAAGACATGGTATTGCTTCAGTTGTTGTAAACAACTGAGGACTTGGTGTTAGTCATCAGTAGTTGTGAAACTACTGAAGACATGGTTTTGTCCTTCAGTTGTTTGGGTATGAAACAGCAGCTGTTGGCATCAGCTGAAGAGTAAAATTACTCATCAGCGGTTTCCGTCAAATCAGTTGTTTCATGCTGACCTCCACATTTACTCATCAGCTCTTTGGCTGACTTTCAGATGTTTATTGACCCTTCAGCTCTTGTGAATATTTATGCCTTCAGCTCTTGTGATCAGATGTTCACAAGTGCTGATGAAATACTCCAGAGCTGGTGAACAAATTTTGTCTTCAGTACTTGTTTAAGATTACACATCAGTACTTGTGAACAAAATTTATTCTTCAGTACTTATTTGTTTGAAAATGATACATCAGTAGTTGTAATCCACCTCACTACATCAGTTGTTTTCAACAAATAATGTACATCAGTACTTTAAAGCATTTTAGTCTTCAGTAGTTGTGAAAATGCTGAAGGCTAAATTACTCACCAGTACTTATATTTGACCTTTGCATACTAATGCTCATCAGTACTTGTGAACTGAGAGCATCAGTATTGGTCAAATTATTCTAGCTGCAGCATACCAAGCCTTAGTACCAAGTTTTGAAATGTGGCACTATCTAAAGGCTTAGTAAATATGTCTGCAAGCTCATCAGCACTAGGCACAAACTTTGGATCAATCAGACCTTTTTCATAGCAATCCCTAATAAAATGATGTCTGATCTCTATATGTTTGGTCCTAGAGTGCTGGACTGGATTTTTAACAATGCAAAGAGCTGAAGCACTATCCATTAATAATGGAGTCTTAGTCTCTGTAATGCCATAATCCAAGAGTTGGTTCTAAGCCAGAGTATCTGAGATGTACAACTTGCAGCAGCAATGTACTCAGCTTCAGCAGTGATGTAGCAATTGATGTTTGTTTCTTACTCTGCCAAGAAACTAAACAATTGCCTAGGAATTGGCAACTACCAGAAGTGGATTTTCTGGTGACTTTGCATCCTGCATAGTCACTATCAGAGAAAGCAACTAATTTGCAAGAATGCCCAATTGAATACCAAAGACCTAGTGATTGGGTACCTTGCAGATATCTAAAGATCGTTTTGACTGCAATCAAATGGGATTCTTTAGGTGCAGCTTGAAATCTAGCACAGACACATGTTGCAAACATGATGTCTGGTCTAGAAGCTGTAAGGTACATCAAGGACCCAATCATACATCTGTAAAGGGTTTCATCAACCGCTTTACCTTTCTGATCTACATCTAGTTGTGTGATGCTGCTCATGGGAGTAGAACAGGGCTTGCAGGTTTGTAAATCAAACTTATTCAACAACTCCTTTATGTATTTGGACTGATGGATGAAGATTCCATCATCCTGTTGTTTGATTTGCAAACCTATAAGAACTGTAATTCCCCCATAGCACTCATTTCAAACTTTTGCTTCATGAGCATTGTAAATTCATCACACAACTTAGATCAGAGGATGCAAAGATGATGTCATCTACATAAATTTGAACAAGGAGCTTATGCTGTCCCACAGTCTTGATGAACAAGGTTTTATCAATGGTGCCTCTAGTGAACTTATTTTGGAGAAGAAAAGTTGATAGTGTCTCATACCAAGCTCTAGGGCTTGCTTCAGCCCATAAAGAGCCTTATCAAGCTTGTACACCCAATCAGGATGTTTGTTGTCCTCAAAGCCTGGTGGTTGACACACATAAACTTCTTCTTTTATTTTACCATATAAGAAGGCACTTTTGACATCCATTTGATAAACCTTAAGACTGTGAAAAGCAGCATAGGCTAGGAACAGTCTGATTGCTTCCAGTCTTGCCACAGGGGCAAAGGTCTCATCATAATCGATGCCTTCCTCTTGTGCAAACCCTTGAACAACCAGCCTGGCCTTGTTCTTGACAATTTGGCCCTTATCATCTGTTTTGTTCCTGAATACCCATTTAGTGCCTATTACACACTTCCCTTGAGGTAAAGGAACAAGCTCCCACACTTGCTGTTTCTTGAACTTAAGAAGCTCAAGCTGCATTGCTTCAACCCATCCATTGTCTCTTAAGGCAACATGATAGTTCTTTGGCTCTTGCTGACTGATGAAGAGAGCATAGAAGCAGAAATTAGACAATTGACTCCTGGTTGAAACTCCAGCATTGATATCACCAAGATTTGAGATGTGGGGTGATTCTTCAGCTCTTGATAGACTATAATGTCAGTGCAAGTGTTTGTAGGACTTTCAGCAGCAACAAATGTTGATGGAGATTCTTGAAACCATGTAAGAGATGGCCGCTCAAATGAAGTAGAGCATGCAAAAATCTCATCAGCATTTGTTGTGGATGGGACTGTTGAAGCTATAGGAGCATCAGGTTTAGTGAACTCAGGCAGGTTGTCACTAAACCTGAAGAGGTGAGTACTGACTACATCATCATCAGTACCACCAGGTGGAGAACTGTTGACAGGCTCAACAGCTGGAGGTTGATAAGGAACATATTGCAGTATGTCCAGATCAAACAACTCCACAGGGTTTTATGGAATCTTGTCCTTTGGAGATTTATTGAACTTAACATGTAGAGTTTCTTCAACCACCTTTGTCCTACAGTTGAAGACTCAGTATGCCTTGCAAGTTGATGAATAACCAACAAAATACCCTGCATCCACCTTACTAGCAAACTTCTGTAGTGGGTTGCTAGTGTTGAGAATAAACATGGACACCCAAAGGCTCTAAAGAATGAAATCAGAGGAGCCAAATGATAAGAACTTCATAAGGAGTCTTCATCAACCTCTTATTCACTAAAGCTCTATTTTGTACATAGCAAGCTGTATTGACAGCTTCAGCCCAAAAGGTCAGTGGCAACCCTGAGTCAGCCAACATTGACCTTGCTGCTTCAATGAGAGTCCTGTTCTTTCTCTCCACCACTCCATTCTGCTCAGGAGTTCTAGGAATACTAAACTGCCTTTTAATTCCCTTGGACAGGTAGAAGTCATCAAGTGTGTGGTTTCTAATTCTGTTCCATTGTCACTCCTCACACACTTGACCTGTAGGGAATACTGCTTTTCTACAAATAACACAAAGTTCATGATAGTCTTGGCTGCTTCATCCTTGGAGTGCAAGAAGAAAGTCCATACAAACCTGGAATAATCATCCATAATTACCAGGCAGTATTTCTTCTTTGCCATGCTCATCACTCTGATAGGACCAAAGAGATCCATGTGCAGGAGCTGCAAGCAGGCAGTGGACTTTGGTTCTTCTATTGAAGGGAATGAAACTTTGTGTTGTTTTCCTTTTAAGCAAGCAGTGCAGTTGTCTTCATACTTGAACTCCTTCAAAGGCAATCCTCTTACTAAACCATGGCTTATCAGCTGATTCATGTTCTTGAAATTAACATGCCCCAGCCTTCTATGCCATAGAGTAGACTTTTGAGGAGATGCCTTGGAGAATAGGCAAGGATGGCCTTTTAGATCTATCGTTTTGGAAAGATCTAAGGCATACACTCTTCCTGTCCTGTTGGCCTTCAGGAGAGTGTATTCATCCAACACCTTGTCAATCAAATTTAGAACTTTGGATGACAGAATCCGACAGTTCTGGCTTGTGAAAAGGGCAACATGGCCTTTATCACACATTTGACTGACACTCAAGAGGTTGTACTTGAGATTCTCCACATGGTTAACATCATCAAACCTTATTTCCCCATTGGAAACAAGCCTTTTCCGATGATGTAACCCTTTGCATCACTGCCAAAGGAGACAAATCCCTTCTTTCCTTGAGAGTAGTCATTAAGAAGGGAGCTGCTTCCAGTCATGTGCATGGATCCTCCACTGTCTACATACCAGATGCTTCTTTGGCATGTTGAAGAACCCTGCAATCATAACCACATGTTAGTTAGTTTTAGAGATCCAAACCTGTTTGGTTTTGGGTCTGTTCTCAACTATAGGTGCAACACTAACAGGTGTGTTATGTGTAACAGCCTGAGGTGAAGAAGATGGTGTAGAAGAGGAACCCTTTGGCTTGGACTTCCTTTTCTGTGGTTTCAACACAGGAGCATCTAAATGGTTGACTCTTCCCATTAGATGCTGAACCATCATCACCAGTTGTGTCTGACTTTGTGATAAAGCTTTCAGCTCTTCAGACACATTGAGACTTGCTGATAATGGATTCCTATGTTGCACCATCTTCTTTTGAGCAACCTCAGCTGTTGCCTGAGTAACCCCTACTTTCTTTTTAGATTTAGCTTTGGGCTTAGGGATTTCAGGCTTTGATGTTGCTAGTACAAACTTGGTTTCAAACTCATTTTTCATTTTATTTATTAGCTCTTTAGTTTTCTCTCTTTTGTTTGAGTTTGGAACCCCTTTTGTACCAGCAATTATCAGTAAGATGATTGAACAAGCCACATATCTCACATGGCTTCTTCTTCATCTTGTGTTGATCATCAACCAAAGAAGATGAAACTGCTGAAGACTTGTTCTTCAGCTGTTTGTTATCAGTACTAGCAGTTTTCTTCCCTTTAGTACCTGCTTTCCTGACCTCTTCTTTAGTTGTCTTCAAACCTTTTCTACTGTCAGTTTTCTTCTCTTCAGTGCTGGCAGTAGTTGAGGTTTGAACTTCAGGTGTTATCACTTGCTCTCCAGTACTTTCAGTACTTCTAGAGACAACACCTGAGTTGATCAACCTTTTGATCATGTGACAGTCAGCATTTGAACCTCCAGCTGTTGTAGCATCAGCTGATTGGTTTTGGCAGGAGCTAATGCTGACTTTTATCTCTGATGATGCTAAATCAAAGATAGTAGGTCACATGATGAGAAGGATTGGTTATTGCTCTCTCATCAGATTCAACTTCTGCTCTTGAAGTGAAATCTGTAGGAGGAGCAGTGTGATTATAACCAATGCCAAACTTCACATTGGAAGCTGATTGCTTGCTAAGAAGCATTTCAAAACCCTTGCATGATTGCACCCCCGATCACACTCTACTTGGGTGTTTGCAAGAGTTTCCTTGAGGTCTCTGTACTTCTCTAGAAGTACATCTTCCCTAGCTTTTCCATCTTTGATTTAGCATTTAAGCTTGTAAATCTCATCATTTTTCTCATTAAGTGCAGCCTCAAATCAGCTTTTCTTTTGGAAATAGTGTGCTCTAGCTCAAGATTTTTATCTATTAAAGCTACATTTGCTTCTCTAATAGAAGCAAATGCTGCTATGCATGATTCAGAACAAAGCTTGGCTTTGGCCTCAGAGGATACCTGTGATGAGGCATTGGATGATGACCCATCAGCAGACTCAAGGGCCATCAGAGCAAGATTTCCAAATGGACTATCACTACCATGTTGACCAGCACCTTGGAGTAGTTGTTCCTGACCAGATAGATCATCTGGCAGACTACTCCAGTCAACAACTCCTGGGGTGAAGAAGCTGTGTTGTTGAGGTTGTGTTTGATGATGAGATGGGGAAGATTAAGGCTCAGGAAGAGCCTGTGGTGGTTGAGCAGAAAAATGCTTGAGTTTGACTGGGCTGAGGCACATAGTAGCAGGGGTATGGGTATGGCATATGACCCTGAGGCACAAAATAAGCAGGTGATGCCTGTGCATGCGATGGATGACCAGAACTGGAGGAAGGTTGCCCTCTGTGCTGTGAGCTATTGCTTGAAAAGTCACAAAGGGTGCAGAGGAGTTAGATCCAGATGATCTACACTCTCTAGCAAAGTGTCCAAGCCTTTGGCACTTATGACACCTCAACTTGCTCTTGTCAAAACCAACTTTGGTTTTGCCAGAGAGACCATGGAATTTCCTACCAGTTCTTTTGTAGAACTTTTGAGATCTGATATTGATCATTGCCATTTGGCTCAAAATATCCATCTCTTCCAGATCATCATCTGGAATGCCCTTCAAATCTTCCATCAAAAAGCACCAGTTATCACTGCTGCCTCCTGAACTACTACTAACACCAACAAAAGCTTGTTCAGAGTTGGTAGAGAAATCAATATGCTTACCATAAGAACTCTCTGATTAAGCATATTCAGACTCCTGACTTATCAAGGCAGCATTTCCTTGAACAAAGTCATCAGCGAGCTTGGCAGAGGTGGACAACTTCCTCTTTTGCTCTATCTCTCTCTCAAATGTGAGCAGTTTCCCATGAAGTTGGGTGACAGATAGAGTTTCCAGATTTGCACTGGAGCGTAGGACAATGGTATAAGTGTCCCATCTCTCATGATGCAGAAGCCCTGAGTAAATCTCATTTGGAATAGCCATGGCTAAAATTCCATGGGCTCTAGCATCAATCTTGAACAGCTTTAGATTTTCGTCCGAATATTGTTCAGGTTTCTTCGGAACCTGTTCATTAGATTCAGGGATGCTCACCATAGGCTTGTATGGTCCATGCACCACTGACTTCCAACAACCAGCACTGTTGACAGACAAGTGGTGAAGCATACGTCGTTGCCATATGTTATACTCATTCCTCACAAGCATCGGAGGCTTGGTTGAGGAACCAGTATTGTGAGGATCGTTCGTTGGTGTTGTCATCTCAGTTTTTAGTCAAATTCAAGTTTAAACAAAACAAATGTAGCTCAAAACCACCAGAGAACCTCAAGTTTACGGCCAGAAACAACAGAATCTCTCTCTCTACAGCTAATTCTTGCAAATTGCTAATTCGATCAAACGTAGAGATCAAAAGAGCAGTTTCAAATGATCAATAGTGAAATCGATCAATGACTAACCTGCTCTGATACCATTTGACAGGATCTCAGCCTCTAGTTTGATCAATTAGGTTGTGTTCGCAGCAGATTTAGCATGATAATTAGCAATTAATGCAAGAACATAAGGAATATTGCATGTAAAGTAAATGTAGAGAGAGAGAATAATTCTGCCTAAAAGGAATAATATTCTGTTTATCTCACATGTTTTGGCGTGGAATATATCAGGTCACTGCCCTTTTATAGGCAAAAGACCCATACTGTTGTCAGATTCCACTGACATTAACAGTTATTTAACTAACTACTGATAGAACACTTAAACTACTGAAGATGTCACAACAGCTGACATCTTCTTACAAAATTTCTAAGTGTTCTACCTATTACAAGTACTGAAAAGGAAACTACTGAAAAGCTACAACGACTGAAGAACAAACTCTTCAATCGTTTACAACTACTGAACCATAACAGCTGAAGAACAAACACTTCAGCTGTTGTACAAACTACTGAAAGGAAAAACATAAAACTACTGAAAAGAAAAACCATCACAATAACTGAAGAAGACTTCTTCAGCTGTTGTGACAAACTCTGAAGCTTCAGCACTTTGGTCTTCAGACTTTGGTCTTCAGATGATTCATCAGCTGATGACTTCAGTAGTTGTCATCAGCTGATGTCTTCAGTCATTGTCTTCAGACTTTGTGCATCAGTAGTTGATCTTCAGTTCTTCAGTTCTTCAGACTTAGATCTTCAGCACTTGTCTTCTGCACTTGAAGTCTTCAGTACTTGTATTTATCAGTACTTCAGACTTCAGTACTTATCTTCAGCACTTTGGGATCTTTAGCTGTTGTACTTCAGATCTTTGATCTTCAGCTGTTGATTTTTCAGACTTTGTCAAACTGCTGATGAAGGTCTTCAGCGGTTGTTGTGATGTCATGTGGGACTTAGAGATTTTCCTGATCTTGGCTCATTGGTTCTTTGGTCCAACATGTCGTAAGTCATGTGTCGTATTCCGGTGCTTAATTAGCTTAGCATGTTAAACTTCCCTTATAATATATATATAACCGACCTTACAAGTTTAACTAGTTTTATGGTTACATGAATTTAATTAAAAAGATATTTTTTAATAACGAACTCTTACGCTCACTTAAGGTAATATTAAATCTACATTCTTTGTCAATGATAATGTATAAACCCTTAATTAATTGGAAGTGACATCGTCCCTCCAGATTGATACAATTTTATTTCATGTCATTTGATGATAAAAGAATAGTATAATAATCTGTATAAACTCAAATGAAAAAAAATAATCTAAGATACGGATATTTTGAGCAATTATCAATGGACCATCATGGAAAGATACGAAAGGAAAGAGTGAGACAACAATTGGGAATTTGTTCATTTATGTAAAGTGACGGAATCAGGAAATTTTTCTTATGGGGTCACTATTTTTATTTGATTAGATTTATAACAAAATAGAATCAAATTTTTAGATCGTTTGTTCGGGTTTGGTCGGTTAGGGTCGGTCGGTTCAAGTTTTAACTAGAACAACTAGAATTAGTAACCATAATTAACGATTATAACCAGTATTGTTATACCAAAATCACTTACGACAGTTGAACAATACAGTTACGACAGTTGAAGTCACAAATAGTAATTGTCTTTTATTTTGACTAAGTCCGAGTCTTAAATGAGCATGTAGAAGTCCACTAACTTGCTTAACCTGAAATCATGTGAAAAGTAACGAGTCAGCTAAAAATTAGCCGGTGAGTAAACACAGTTTTGAGTATACATATAGATTGATTGATTGATTGAGAATAATCCAATTCACAAGGTAACGTTAAGACTTATATTGCAATAGCGAAGCATATAGATAAACCGACACAATATAAACCCCTTGACTCGACACTTGCATATAATAGACTTGCACACAGACATCATAGATTGACTAATTACCTCTGGCACAATCACCACTCGTAAGCCATGTGGGTGGGTTATCCAAACCAGTAGATCTACCATTAATACCAGGATTGATTGATTGAATTAGGGTTTTACTGTCGTCCAGTTTATCATAGTATGTTCACATAGTTGCAAGTAATAACATAACCCATCTTGAATTGAATTTAGAATGAAATAACAATAGAATATCATGATTGAATATATTGTATCACATGATTTTCCCCAAATAAGAAATGATATAAAAAGGGGATATGAATACTCACATGGTCAATGGATGTAAAGTTGACGATTATTAAGAATATAACAAGCAACGTTCCAATGTATTGTTTCACAACGCACCTAAGATTATAAATATATTTATAGATTTAAGTCCAATGATAAGTTTAACGATTTAACGAGGACTAAGGTTTTTAGTGGAATTTGGGGATTTTTGTAAGTACATTATATAATGTAAAAAAGATATACCATCTATATATTTTTAATATATAGAGAAAATGAATTTATATTATCTAATAAGGTTTAAATATAAACGTTTGAATAGTCACGATTTGAACGATGATAGCATTTGGACCAATAATAATTTATAAATTACGATTTAAAATCCATTTTAATAGGAATCAACGAAGAATAACCTTTGCTAAAAACATTTTATTAAACAGATATTTAATTATTTATATTTGGAATAATTACAGAAAATTATTTGATGTCTTTAAAAATAAAAAACTTTATAAAAATGATTTTTATGATTTTTAGGAATTTTTTTGTAATTTTTAGAAGGCTGAAATAGCTTTAAAAAATAGTGAGGGTGCCCGGGGTCGAACCCGGGACCTCCTGGTTTGCAACACACGCTTCTAACCAGTGAACCAAGGCATACAGTCGCAGTAAGATCTGGTTTGAAATTCTTAAAAAACACAATCAAAGAACTCCCCCAAATCCGATGAACCCTAAAACCGATTTGATCCAAATTGAACCCCAGTTTGTTATTGTTAATGAAATCAAATAGAGGGCTTTTGTTTCCCACTAGAAATCGAGTATATAGGTATGTTTAATTACCTGTTTTGTGTAAATCCAATAGAGAACAAGCTCAAGAACAGTCGCTGCTAGGGAGGATCTGGAATCGATGTGTATGTGTGTGTTTAGATCAAATTGAGGTTACAGAGAGTTTGTCACACCCCCGCTTGTAGCGGAAACACGAGGATGCGACGGACGGGATCGTCATAACACTTGGCATAAATACAGAGATATAATACATGCAAACATCTCGTGTCATGACGTCCCCCGACACAATGGTGACTTGTGTCGTGGTTAGTCAGTTCCACGACTATCATAGTCTTATTGATTCCAATCCAAATCACACAATGTTCAAATATGAAACAAATGACAAATATTACATATGCAAAACTTATTGAAATCCTGAGGGTCTCGGCTAAGGCATCAACTCTAGCTATCCTCTTTGATTATGTTCACCTGAAAAGATATGCTCAAAAATGTCAACACATAATGTTGGTGAGTTCCGCAGGTTTAAATTTAAAACATTTGATGCTGTATAGAATTTGATATAGAATCATACTGCAAGCACAAATCACATAACATGTGTTTAAGACAACCAAACCTAATGACGTTATGCATATAAATCTGTCGGAATATATTCACCCTTGGCCTGATTGCTGGCAGCTGTGTTGGTAACTCACAAGTTAACCAATCGTCGAAGGGTGGGGGTGTCAACCCAGTAGTACTACCAATACCTATCCGTTGGTTCCCGAACCCGGGAATTAATGGTTGTAAGAATCATAGAATAACACCATGTATGTATTAGAATATGAGAATAGTATCATGTCGATTCCAAGTATGAAAATTGTATGTAAGATTGTACAGCATCGAAAACGGGTGAGCATACTTTTCCCCCAAGTTTGAAAAACATTGAAACAATTATAAAAGCATAAAAAGGGGCCACGGAAACTCACCTTGGATTGATGTAATGTATATGAATAAGAACTTCAAGGAATTAAGCAAACACGATCAAACACGTTCAACACCTATTATTGATTTGTAATTTAGTCTTTAATACGAATGAATATATTTGGTAAGGTTTGGGTTGATTTGATTTAACACGTGTCACACACGCAATATATATATATGTTACAATCTTTTTATATATTCGTATATGTTTTAATAAGTAATTATCAATAAGTATTAAGTTTTACCAAATAATTATTTACATTTTGATTTCATTAGAAAGATTTCATAGGTGTATTTATATATTTTTAGGATTAAATATAAAAATAATGTGGTCTAATTATATAATTTATAATTATCCAATAATATTTATAAATAAGAATATTCACACTTATAGTATTTTGATTAATAATAAGGTATTAATTTATACCTTTGGGTCAAATATATTTTATAAGAAATAACCCACAATTTCATAAATAATTTGTAGATTTATAAAATATATCAATTTGTATTTAAAGATAATAAAGTGTCCATTTTTATAAAAATAATTATTTATAATATTTATAAATAATATTTATATGATTTTTGTGATTATTTTATAATTAACTTGATTTAGAATTTATTTTATAAAAATAAGTATTTTTAATATTTTTAAATAATATTTTATAAAATCTATTATTGTTTTTAAATAAAATAAATTTACAGAAAATTATTTTGTAAGATTTAAAATGAGGGAAATTTAATAGATTTATTTTTATAAATTTTAGAAATTTTTCCATATTTTTATTGTATTTAATAAGCTTTTTTAAAAAAATAAAACAAGAAAAAGGGGTTGGCCCGGGTCGAACCCGGGACCCCAAGCTCACACACACGCGCGACTAACCACTGAGCCAAGGCTCTAAACCGCGATAAAACATGGTTTTCATTAAATTTAAACACTGTTTTTAAAAATTCCCCCAAATCCGAAGAACCCTAATTCGATTTGATCCAAATTGAAGATCAATTCGATGTTAATCATAAAATTAATGTTAGGGCTTTTAATCCCTATGTAAAATCGAGTATATAGGTATGTTCAATTACCTGTTTCGATTTGTTTTGATGATAAGAACAATGAAGAACAAGCCGCGATATAACCCGAAATTGAATGATGATCAAACGATGATGAAAACCAAATTGCTTGCACAGGAAGCTTCGAATTAGGCTTATAATCAAAAGCCCTATGTTTAATTCGAGTTTTGAAACACTGAAGTTGGTGTTCGAACAGTTGCAGGTCACGATGGAAGATGGTGATTGAATTCTACGATTGCGTGCGTTTTATACTAATTCGAACTCAGTGGAAGATTGGAAACGACAAGATGATCAAGAACATGCGTTTTCTTTTGTTTATTTTAGTGTTTAGTGCTCGATTTAATGCCGCACTTCGGCCGAAAGTTAAAGTGATTGATTAGTGGTTCTAGAAGCAATAATTTACCCGATTATAGTGTGTGTTAGGTTCGAATTTTGTCCATGAGCGATTTGGTATAATTTTCTGTGTTTAAAACCGAGTATTTTGGGGGTTTCGGCTTCGCCGGAGGGCCGCCGGAGTTGGCCGGACCGGTGGCCGGAAAATCGGGGGTGGGGAGGGGCCGGTTATGTAAATTTGTAATTTATATAATTGGTCCCTGTGGTTTAGTTTTTATTATTTTTAGTTTTAAAACTTCTTTTGAAGTTTCAAAATTTGCAATTTACCCCCCCTCAACTTTTAATATTATTATTATTATAATTATTATTATTATTAGTATCATTATTATTATTATTATAATTATTATTATTATTATTAGTATCATTATTATTATTATTATAATTATTATTATTATCATTATAATTATTGAAATTAACTTAAAATAAATTTTTAAATAAATAAATAAATAAATAAAGAAATAAAGAAATAAGTGAATAAATAGATAAATAAATAAATACAATTTTTTTAAGAGATGTTACAGAGTTTGTGTGTGTGATTATGGAGGTTTGCCCTCTATTATATAGGGGTAACTCTCGATTAATTGATTTGGTTTTGAATGGGGTAGGCGGGTTCGATTTTAAACTTGTAAACGAGGCAAAATTTCAAATTATGTGGGGTCATAGATTCGAATCCTTGTCGCGAAACTGTCGGGAGCATTTGAATCGGTTGAAACCGTGTAATTTTGGGTGTTGTGGGCTCGCCGGAGAGTGGCCGGAGGGTCGCCGGAGAAACAGAGGTGCGACGGGGGGGGGGGGGGGCTGGGATTTAAATAAATTTTACACATTTGGTCCCTGTGGTTTTGAGTTTATTATTTCATGCTTGAAACTTTAAAATTAAGTTTCATAAATTACACAATTTCCCCCTGGACTTATAAATTCAATTTTTATACATATTTTTTTTAGTCATTATTATTATTATTATTATTATTATTATTATTATTATTATTATTATTATTATTATTATTATTATTATTATTATTATTATTATTATTATAATAATTATTGGAATTATTGGAATTAACAATCAACGTTTTAAACAAAATTAATTTTTATTTAACGCAAATACGCGATGTTACAAATTGTAACCTTGAAATCAAAACCTTCAAATCAAATATAATAGAAGTAAGTTATAAACTTATAAAGAAACCAACTGAGTAAGGCTTGAAGTCTTAAACACAATCTAGAAAACTAACCTTGAATGGAGGAGTCATCGAGTAGGGGAGTCGATGCAAGGAGGTCACCGTCACCGCCGGAGCATGGCTATCGGAAAGATACAGCAGGTCAGCAGCAACACTGCAGCAATATGGTCGATCGGGTTGGGGAAGGGGGAGGGGGAGGCTGCTATTCAGTCGATATTGTTTTTTGGGGGAGGGTTTGCAAGTTAGGGTTTATATGTAGATAAAATTAAGGGTAAGATATTAATTTTAGGTATTAAAAAGTAGTGTAAAAAATGCCCCTTTCAAGGCTCGAACTCATGACCTGATGTGAGTTTAGAGGTTCCAAAATCACGCGCGACCAGTGAGCCAACATCAAATATGAGTTTTAGTTCTGAACTTAATAATATTAATGGGTTCACAGCCTTAAAAACTATGGGTTCACAGCCTTAAAAACTATGGGTTCACTCAAATTTTCGGTATTATCACGTTTTTTTATTATGTCATTTATGAAAGACACAATGACTTCATTGTGTCATTATGAAAGACACAATGACGTTATTGTGTCAATATAAAAGACACAATGACGTCATTGTGTCATATAATGACGCAATGAAAAAAAATTATTTTTTTTATTTTTTTCTGAAAGAGGACAACGAGAGGAACAGAGGCTCCGAATTACTTTTTTAAAATTCGATTTAGATTGTGAGATATTAATTTTTTTTGTGACTTTTTTAAGCCTCATTGTGTCTTCTCACACTTTGTAGCAAAAATACACTTTGTAGAATAAGCTCATCAATTTATTAATTCTATGAAAATAATAATTAAGATTAAGTGGTTAAGCGACAAATGGAAAATGGTTAACATCTCTTAGTTCTTTGTTTAAGTATTAAAAAAAAAGACCAATGATGTAAGTGGTGGAATGGTTAATGGGTTGACTTATTGTATTAAGTGACCCAGGTTCAAATCACACCCTCAACATTTAACTTCTGCGGCATCCAGGTGAGGCTTTGGCTCGGGGTTTCATCCCGGGTTCGATCTTGATGGGGGCGAGAGTTTACGGATTCAATTCGGTTCCCGCGCATCTGGGGTATGACTTACGATTGACGGCTAGGTTCAGGGTAACCAGTCCCGATAAATCGTCAGGTCCGAAGTCTTCTACTGTTAAAAAAAACGTATTAGAAAAAAAGACTAACAATAACTATAAGTGATCTAATGATAAAATATATGGATCTCAATAAAAATATGATGGTTTTAGTCTCACTTAAGGTGTCAGTAAATTTAAAATGAAGTAGAGTAATTGCAAGTAAGGATCTTAAAACTAAAAAAAACAACTTAATATACGTACATTAACTTTTCAATTCTAAATATATATTTTAATCCTTTGCATATCTTTGTTTTAAAGTTATACTAGTGTTTTAACCCGGTCGCGCGTTGCGCGTATTAATAACGGGATAAACCGAGGCTCAGATTTATGTTTTCATCATCATAGACACAACCTAATAGTTTTTTCCGACGCCAAGGTAATCGTTAAACCGATACCCGGTTGTGGTTGCACACCGAACATGGATGCCAAGCCAAGGAAACCAACACCGGTTTTCATATAAATTCACAACTGAATAAAAAACAATGGTCTCAGACGAAGACTCGTTCATCATCATCGACATCAATGAACAACTACTTCACAACATAATAAGATAACCAACCGATAATACTTCCTAGCACATGTATTAACAATCAACGTATTAAACAAAATTAATTTTTATTTAACGCAAATACGCGATGTTACAAATTGTAACCTTGAAATCAAAACCTTCAAATCAAATATAATAGAAGTAAGTTATAAACTTATAAAGAAACCAACTGAGTAAGGCTTGAAGTCTTAAACACAATCTAGAAAACTAACCTTGAATGGAGGAGTCATCGAGTAGGGGGAGTCGATGCAAGGAGGTCACCGTCACCGCCGGAGCATGGCTATCGGAAAGATACAGCAGGTCAGCAGCAACACTGCAGCAATATGGTCGATCAGGTTGGGGAAGGGGGAGGGGGAGGCTGCTATTCAGTCGATATTATTTTTTGGGGGAGGGTTTGCAAGTTAGGATACTGGGATTTCATTTGGTCCTCACGTTCCTAGGTGAATTCTGGGCCACGTTTAGATTCCCAGCGGACTTTGACAATGGGTATCCGACTGCTTTGAGTTGTTTGACTTCCCGATCCATAATTTCCACAGGTTTCTCAATAAAGTGCATAGATTCATCAATCTGGACTTCGTCGAGTGGAATGTGAAGATTTTCATCGGCAAGACATTTCTTGAGATTTGAAACATGAAACGTCGGATGTATATTGCTGAGCTCTTGGGGTAGTTCAAGCTTGTAGGCCACTTTCCCAATTCGCTCGAGCACTTTGAATGGACCCACGTAACGAGGTGCTAGCTTCCCTTTCTTTCCAAAGCGAATCACTCCCTTCCAAGGTGATACCTTAAGAAGTACGAGATCTCCGACATTGTATTCCATGGGCTTACGTCTTTTATCAGCATAATGTTTTTGACGATTCTTAGCAGAGATCAAGTTATCACGGATCTTATGAATTTTGTCTGTTGTTTCTTGTATCAATTCCGGCCCAGTAATCTGTGATTCACCAACTTCAGTCCAACAGATGGGAGATCGACACTTTCGGCCATACAAGGCCTCAAATGGTGCCATCTGGATGCTGGCATGGTAACTGTTATTGTAAGAGAATTTGATCAACGGAAGATGAGAATCCCACGATCAATGATACAAGCCCGGAGCATATCCTTGAGGGTTTGTATCGTTCTTTCAGTCTGACCGTCGGTTCGCGGGTGATAGGCTATAATAAGATCAGTTGAGTTTTCGAGAGCTGATTGGAGACTTTTCCAGAAACGAGAGATGAAGCGACCATCGCAATCAGAGATAATATCTTTACTTGACAAAGGATTGTTTAGGAAGACTACCATCACATAAACAGGTTTTGATGATAACTCACAATGAAAGTCGATAAATAAGGAATAAATGGTTTGATGTAGCTAGATAGAGTCAAAACATGAGAATAAAGGAAAAGAAATCGATTTAAGAATTTAAATGTTCCAAGTTGGGAATCAAAATCAACCTAAAACGATCGGGTCTCTTTTCAAGTTCAGAGATCATGCTTTGGCTTGATAGGTCAAAACACTAACATTATTTCACCCTTCAAGTTACTACATGCTTCTCGTTACTTGGTTACAACCTTGGTAAGTTGAAGATCAAGAAATGACAATAGTCATCAAGGTGTGGTTTTCACTCCTAACTTGACGGTGTATTTCCAAGGTATGACCACTAACTTACCAATCAAAAAGTTTGATCCCAACTCATTGTTGAGGATCCAAAGAAATAAGACGAGGTAACTCACCATTAAGGTAAGGGAATTCACTCCTATCTTAACGATAAAGTTTTACAAAACAAAATATAACAAGATAAACTTCTTCATCAAAATCCAGAATTCACTCCTACTTTGATGAGGTCGTTTCATTTGAGAGAATGCAATCCATAAAAATGAAATTATCATCAACGTATGAATTTCACGCCTATCTTGATGATTGAGCTTCATAATAACAAGAAAACAATCGAAGATTGATATTTGTCACCAAAGTACGGCTTTCAATCCTATTTTGGTGAGGTCATGTCATTTGTGAACTGCAAGTTCCAAAGAGAATAATTGAAGTCAGTCCTCGAGATAAGGAAATCACCCTAATCCAGAGGATGAAATTTCATAAAACACACTATTGGAAACCGTTTATTGAAACGAATAAAGAATAATCACCAACTTAAGGGAATCACCCCTGTTTTGATGAGTTAGAATCGTTTAGGAGATACGAGTGTTCTTAGTCATAGGTTGACTCACAAACTCTTGCATCTCCCACAGTGCAAAAGGTTCAAAGTTCGACTTAACAACGAAAGAAAAGGTATCTCAATTAGAAATTTAGAAATTTTCAAATTACATCAATGTAACAAAAGGGAAATCTTGAATGATTTAAATCAGGAAGACGACAATCAAGGACAAGAATTATTCAACACCATATCATTGGTGGCTTGAGCTTGTTGAGCATTTATGTTGAAAACACATCCTTGAGCCGTAGGAACCGGGCTGACAAGTTGAGGGCATCGATTGCGAAAATGGTTCGGATCACCACATTGATAACATGCACGTCCCTGGGTAATTGCAAGAGGATGTTGGTGGACTGGTGCATTAGTCGGAGCTTTAGTAGCACTCTTGCACACGTTGAATGTATGACCCAAACGACCACAGTTTGTGCATTGACGACACTGAATGTTAGCGGGATGGTGATACATGCAGTTGTTACACTGCGGAAAGATTCCAACGTATGACTTTTTCATCAGCGATTGGTTGTTTACTGCTGGTTGACGAGTTGAAGGGACTTGATTAATTGGCACAGCAGGGGTAATTACAGCAAAGTTTTGAGAGTTAGCCTTCCTCTTCTTGTTCTTGGAAGGCTCGGGTTGGTCGATTTGGACGGTTTCGTTAGGAAGTTTATCGGTGTTTTTCTTTGACCCTTTCCTGGTTAAAGAACCAGCTTTCACATGATTATCGGTTAACTGCGCAGCCAACCTGATAGCATCTTCTAGAGTCGAAGGATTTCTTCCTAACACCGTATCCTGAATCTGCATGGGTAATCCACCAATGTATTTCTCGATGGCTCGGGAGGTAGGGGTGGCAAGGTGTGGTACCAGAAGGCTCAGTTCGTGAAATCGGTTAGTGTATGCGAGGTTCTCGCCACTGTCTTGGGTTAACTCCCAGAACTCAGCTTCCAGTTTCCGGACTTCGTTTCTTGGGCAGAACTCTTTAGTCATGAGCTCCTTAACTTCAGCCCATGTTAATGCTAGAGCAGTTTCGGGGCCACGAGTTCTTTTCTCTCCGTTCCACCAAGTAAGTGCGCGTTTCTGGAGAACACTTGTGGCATACCGGACTTTTAGATTTCCAGGGCATTCGTTGTTTAGGAAAGTGTTCTCGATGCTTTCAAACCACTATAGTAATCCGGTAGCACCTTCGGTTCCACTGAACTTAGGGGATTGCAAGAACTGAAATGTTTGTAAGTTCAATTTTGGGGAGGGTTTGGTGCGGTTGGGTTTTGAACAGCATTGTTGCCTTGGTTCAAATGTGTCACACCCTCAAATTCCGGGTCTGGAATCTATCACGGAGGGGTGTGAGCAAACCAGGATCACAGTCAATAGTTACTCGGAACGACTCTATATGCAACGTTTAACATAACAAACCAAACTTCAAACTTTTGAAATTCATGCGGAAGCGTAAAGTAAACAAAACATCCCAAAACATGTGAAAGAAACATATGGCAAAACAAGTGCCAAGCAAGTATTTGAAACCATAAATAAATGACAAGTAAATATGGTTTTAAGTCTCTAAATGCATGCTGACCCGTGTGGTGCTCCTATCAGCAGTTCCGGATTAATGACCTGAGAATAGCATACTAAAAGTCAACACATGGTTGGTGAGTTCAAGAGTTTGTGTTTTAACATAACAGTTTAGCAAAAGTGTATATCAACCCAATGGTTGATCAGTTCAAGAGTTCACAGTTAAACATCCCAGTTTAACAATAGTGTGTGTCAATCCAATGGTTGACCAGTTCAAGAGTTCACAGTTAAACATCCCAGTTTAACTACAGCGTATATCTAAGCATGTGCATTGTAATGGCTAGCTAGCCCATTCCCAAACGATATTAAATAGTGATTTCGACATTGAAGCTGACTGTGTTATGTTTGCCTCCAGCCACGATGTCAGATCGTGACTAATGTTCATAGGACAAATTGCACCCGACTGACCTCGAGTCATACAGGTGGGGACGTCACCCCCAGTAGTACTACCCAACTTTCCCCGCTATCCAATATTAACAATTCGAAAGTGTGAGGACTTTTATAATGATCAACAGCACTATCTTTAATATCATACACATCTTAAATATATAATGAAAACGTTTGTAACATTACCAGTATGCTATCTCCCCCAAAAGAGTTTTAGTAAAATAGTGGGGCTTGAACTCACCTTGATTTGATGTAATGAAATGAACAAGAACTTCAAAGAATAAGGCAATGCACGATCAAACACGATCAACACCTATTATTAATCGTAATTAAGTTTTTAAAACGTGTTCAACGCGAATAAGTATATTTGGTCGGATTCGGGTCGGTTCGGGTTTGACGCACACGACTTGGTATACAAACAACACCATGTCTTAATAATATTGCTAATATCGATATTAATATTAACAAATGGCGTGATCATAATGATAATATTTATATTTGTAAATAATTTATTAAATATAATTATAATTCTTATTAATAACTTGATGATTTAAATCATCATTTAAAATCCATTCTTATAAAAGTAACTATTTATAACATTTGTAATAAGTATATAAATAAATAATTAAATAAGGAATTTAAAGAAATAAATTTCCACAATTATTATAATTTATCCATAATTAAAAATTAATATGGTGTCCAATAAATAGATTAATACTTTAAATCATCATTTAAAGTCTATTTTATAAAAATGGTTATTTATAATATTTTTAAATATTATTTTATAAATTTATTTTAAGGTGTTTTCAAATAAATAATTTACAGAAAATCATTTAAAGGTATTTAAAATAAAAGAAGTTCTTAAAAATTATTTTTATAATTTTTGGTAATTTTTCTGCAATTTTAAAAGTTGAAATAAGGCTTCAAAAAAAATAATGAGGTGGCCCGGGGTCGAACCCGGGACCTCATGGATTACAATGGGTGCAGGGACCAGTGAACCAAGGTCACAACCGCGGTTAAACTCCTCTGTTAATGTTTTAAACTTAACCCAAGTAATCCCAAATCACCCAGAAAACCCAGGTTCGATCCGCACCCAAATTGATCCCAAATCGACTTCATTTGCATCTGAATTCATGGGGTTATTATTCCCCTTGTAAAAACGAACACAATGGTGTGTTGAAGTACCTGTTCGAAGCTCTAAAATGGATATACGACCGGTTGCAGGTCCGCGGCAATGAGAGGATGGAATTGATCGTTTTCGAGTGTTTGAGAGGTGTGTGAATGTTTCATTAGCTTAGGAATGCTTATATAGCCATTCCCGTTCGTTTAATTTGATTAAAATAAGCTGTAGTGGGTTTGTTGTGAGTGGGTCGGCCGAGAAAATTCGGTTCAGTGGGAAACACACCTAATCAACTCGATTATTCAAATCGAAATGGTCCCCGAGTTCGGTTCATCCTCTAGAAGGTGTCGGGATATTTGGTTTGCATTAAAATCGCGTTATAAGTGGCTTTTGGGGCTGCCGGAGGGTCGCCGGAGAACCGGCCGGAAAATCGAGGGGGAAGGGGCGGCGGGTTGGGTATTTAAACAAATTTACAAAACGGCCCCCTGTAGTTTAGAATGTTTTTATTTCAGGATTAAACCTTTTAAAACAGGTTTCAAACT
Source organism: Flaveria linearis (assembly GCA_024085815.1). Lineage (NCBI taxonomy): Eukaryota > Viridiplantae > Streptophyta > Magnoliopsida > Asterales > Asteraceae > Flaveria > Flaveria linearis. Next base: position 55,601,574 of record CM044018.1, on the reverse strand, counting down.
TTACAAAACTAGTCCCTGAACTTATTTAATTATTTATATTAATTTTGTAAATAATAGTATTTTCATTATTATTATTACCTTCATTATTACATTATAATAATATTATTATTATTATCATTATTATTTTTATTATTATTAATACTATTATTAAATAATAATAAAAATATAAAAATAAATTTATATTAATTCATGAAAAATTTCCGGGTTGTCACATCATCCCCCTGTTAGAGGAATTTTCGTCCCGAAAATTAAGATGTACTGGCAGCATCCTTGAACAGGTTAGGATACTTGCGCATCATCTCGTCCTCTCTTTCCCAAGTGAACTCAGGACCACGCCGGGAGTTCCACCGAACTTTAACAATTGGAATCTTGCTATGCTTAAGCCGTTTAACTTCCCTGTCCATGATTTCGATTGGTTCCTCGATAAACCTGAGTTTCTCATCTACTTGTAGTTCCTCTAAAGGTACAACAAGTGATTCATCGGCTAAACACTTCCTTAGGTTTGAAACGTGAAATACATTATGGACTCCACTTAGTGAATCAGGTAAGGCTAGTCGATAGGCTACTGAACCTATTCTTTCCAATATCTCAAATGGTCCAACATACCTCGGATTCAGCTTTCCTCGCTTGCCAAACCGAAATACGCCTTTCCACGGTGAGACTTTTAATAACACTTTGTCACCAATTTGGAACTCTAGAGGTTTTCGTCTTTTGTCAGCATAACTTTTCTGTCTATCTTGCGCTGCTGCCATACGATTCCGTATCTGCACGATCTTCTCAGTGGTTTCATGAATTAGTTCTGGACCCGTTAGTTGACTATCACCAACTTCAGCCCAGCAAACTGGTGATCGACACTTTCTCCCATACAAAGCCTCGAAAGGTGCTGCCTTTATGCTAGTGTGATAGCTGTTATTATAGGAAAATTCCACCAAAGGCAGGTGAACTTCCCAGTTGTTCCCAAAGTCAATCACACAAGCACGTAGCATATCCTCCAAAGTCTGTATGGTACGCTCACTCTGACCGTCCGTTTGTGGATGATACGCGGTGCTCATATCCAACCGCGTCCCCAATGCTCGTTGTAAAGATTGCCAGAAGTGTGAGGTAAATCGAGCATCACGATCAGAGATAATGGAAATTGGCACCCCGTGCCGGGAGACTATTTCCCTTAGGTAGATACGAGTCAACTTTTCCATGCGGTCAGTCTCCCGAATCGGTAAGAAATGTGCGGATTTTGTCAGACGATCTACAATTACCCAAATGGTATCGCACCCGCTGGGAGTTCGAGGTAGTTTTGTGATAAAGTCCATGGATATCTGTTCCCACTTCCACACTGGTATTTCTGGCTGTTGGAGTAAACCAGATGGTCGCTGATACTCCACCTTAACTTTAGAACAGGTTAAGCATCTGCTTACGTATGAGGCAATGTCAGCTTTCATGTTCGGCCACCAGTAAAGGACTTTTAGATCGTGATACATCTTGTCTGAGCCCGGATGAATGGAGTACCGTGACTTGTGAGCTTCGTCCATTACTAGTTCGCGTAGGTCTTCACACAAAGGAACCCATATTCGATCCATGAAGTAGCGGATTCCGTCAGATTTGGTTTCCAGTTGCTTTTCCATGCCTCGTAGTGATTCAGCCTTCAAGTTTTCGTCTTTTAATGCCTTAAGTTGAGCATTACGTATTTGATCGGGTAATCCGGTGCGAATGGTGAGTTGTAATGCTCGAACTCGTCTTGGCTTGGGTGTCTCCTTCCGACTTAAGGCATCTGCTACTACATTAGCCTTGCCAGGATGATATTTGATCGCACAGTCGTAGTCGTTCAACAATTCAACCCAACGACGTTGTCTCATGTTCAGCTCTTTCTGTTCAAAGATGTGCTGGAGACTCTTGTGATCGGTGTAAATGGTGCATCTGGTACCGTACAAGTAATGTCTCCAAATCTTCAAGGCAAAAATCACTGCACCTAATTCCAGATCATGGGTGGTATAGTTCTTCTCGTGAACCTTCAGTTGTCTTGAGGCGTAAGCTATCACCTTGTCGCGTTGCATCAGGACACAACCCAATCCTTGAATAGATGCGTCACAATACACCACGAAATCATCTGTCCCCTCTGGTAGTGCCAATATCGGTGCACTACAGAGTTTCTGTTTCAATAGCTGAAAAGCCGCCTCTTGACTTTCACCCCATTTGTATGTCGTTCCTTTGTGGGTCAAAGCGGTGAGAGGTTGTGCAATCTTAGAGAATCCCTCTATGAATCGTCGGTAATATCCTGCTAACCCCAGGAATTGCCTTATCTCAGTCGGTGTCTTCGGTGTAGCCCAATTCTTTATCGCCACAATCTTGGCAGGATCAACATGTATTCCCTTCTCATTAACAACATGACCTAGGAATTGCACTTCACGTATCCAAAAGTCACACTTAGAGAATTTGGCGTACAGTTGCTCATTCTTCAACAATCCCAAGATCAATCGTAGGTGCTCTTCATGGTCCTCCTTGGTCTTAGAGTATATCAGTATGTCATCGATAAACACAATAACAAACTGATCGAGATAGGGTTTGCACACGCGATTCATGAGGTCCATGAATACCGCAGGTGCATTAGTCAACCCAAAGGCATGACCAAGAACTCGTAATGACCATAACGAGTACGGAATGCAGTTTTGGAGATGTCCTCCTCACGGACTCGGAGTTGATGATAACCAGACCTCAAATCGATCTTCGAATAATAGCTTGATCCCTGAAGCTGATCAAACAAGTCGTCGATACGAGGTAGAGGATATCGGTTCTTGACTGTGACTTTGTTTAATTCTCTATAATCGATGCACATTCGGAAAGTACCATCCTTCTTCTTAACAAAGAGAACAGGGGCTCCCCAAGGTGATGAGCTAGGTCGGATAAAGCCCTTATCTAAAAGCTCCTGAAGTTGTGATGACAACTCCTGTAATTCGTTTGGTGCTAATCGATAAGGTGCTCTAGCAATCGGGGCTGCACCGGGAGTCAGTTCAATTTGAAATTCCACTTGGCGATGAGGTGGTAGTCCAGGGAGATCCTCTGGAAACACCTCTGGAAAATCTCTTACCACGGGAATGTCTTCTATTTTCTTTTCCTCGGACTGCTGGTCGGTGACGAGTGCCAGAATAGCCACACGCCCTTTTCGTAACAACTTTTGCGCCTTCATGTAAGAGATAATACCCATTACTGCACCACTCCTATCGCCTCTGACTGTAAGAATTTCATCACCAACAGGGATTCGTATGATCTTCTCATGGCATATGACTTCCGCTTGCTTATTAGAGAGCCAATCCATGCCTACCACAACGTCGAAACTTCCTAGTATGACAGGCATAAGATCTATAGCGAAAGTATGACCAGCGAGTTCTATCTTACAATCTCTAAGAATGTGTGTTACATGGATTTGTTTACCGTCGGCCAATTCTACGGTATATTTGGATTCTAAGGCAGAAGGGATATCACTTAGAAGATTACAGAACTTTAAGGATATAAAACTCCTATCGGCTCCAGTATCAAACAGTATTGTAGCAAAACATCCATTAACAGAAAATCTACCAGTAATAGTTGTAGGATCATTTAGAGCCTCACCTGAGCCAATGACGAAGGCTCTCCCTTTGGCTCCATTATTGTTACCACCATTTCCATTGCCTCTTCCACCATTGTTGTTGTTGTTGTTGCCTTGATGGTTGTTGTTTTGGCCATTGCCATTACCGTTCTTCCTCAGCTGCGGGCAGTTGTTCCTGTAGTGCCCCTCTTTCCCACACTCAAAGCAACCCTTTGAGGTCCCTTGAGGTTGTTGTGGCTTGTTAACCAACTCACCACGACAATCCTTAGCTAAGTGTCCCCTTTTACCACACCGCTGACAGTTGTAATTTTCACATCTTCCGACATGATGATAGTTGCACCGCGGGCATATCGGCTGCTTACCACCGTAACCGCTTGATCTTTGATTGTTCGAGGCTGACTGGTTGAAGTTACGGTTGTTGTCGAACCTCCTGTGTTGTTGTTGCGGTGTTTGTTGTTGATGTTGACCACCAGATGATGATGTTTTATTGTTGTTGTTGGTGTTGTTAGAGGTATCCCACTTCCTCTTGTTGTCGGACACGCTCGCCGCAGCGCCCCGTTTTGGTAACCGTCCTTCCTCCACAGCTTCATCAGTTAATTTGTGGGCTAGGCGGATAGCTTGCTGGATAGTAGTCGGGTTTGAGGAAGTAACCATACTCCTAATCTCTGGCACCAATCCCCGGATGTAGTGTTCCACTCTCTTGTGCATCTCGTTTACCATTCCTGGACATAAAGTGGCCAGCTCGTGAGTTCTTGTGGTATAAGTCTCAATTTCTGATCCTTGCATCTTCAGCTGCCAGAATTCCACTTCAAGTTTTTGTACTTCACTTCGTGGACAGTATTCCTCAATCATCATATCTTTGAACTCGTCCCACGGAAGTTGATCTGCCATGACTTGCCCTAGCATTTGTACTTGAGCATTCCACCAAGACAATGCAGCACCATCCAATGTTCCCGTAGCATATTTCACCTGGTCAGCAGGTGGACACTTACACTTTGAGAACACGGACTCCGTCTTCTCAAACCATCTTACTAACCCTACAGCTCCCTCGGTTCCACTGTAGGTGTGTGGCTTACAGTCCATGAAGGACTTGTAGGTACAAGTTGATGGTTCTGCTGGCTGTCTTATTTGAGTAGCAGCTACCGCTGCCTGAACTTGTACGTTGATTAGAGCAGCCAATTCCGCAGGGGTCATATTAATAGTACCAGCGCCTTGGTTACCGGCACCTTGGTCACCGGCACCTTGGTCACCGGCCCTACGTCCACGTACGCGTCCTCGTCCACGACCACGTCCACGTCCTTGGGCGTCCATTATTCTCTTTACATTTACAAATACGATAATGAGTAATTTCAAACCTTTTTATCTCATTGAAGTATAGTAAGCAATAAGGAAATAATGAGTTCGTCACCACCACAACATTTATAACAATTTGAGTTTGTTGTTTGGGTGAGGAAACAACTCTTCCCACATAGGTTCCAAAATAAAGAAACACTATGTAGTTCAAATCGTTTAAAGGAAATAGAATAGAATCATTCAGCTATGTCGTGCTGTAGTGTATAGACATTGCTTGTGAGTCGCCGGACTCGGTGTTGTTCCATGTCCAATATAAAGATATCCCATGGATAAAGACTAAGGGTAATAGATAGCAAGTTCATATGGATGGAATCAGGTATAGGAACAAGAAATAGGCATAGAAACCATTTACCTTATAAACTTGTGTTCTGACCATAGTTTATCACTCATCCCAGAAATCCCCAGGTAAGCATACCAGGTCTCGCAATGAGATATATGCGATATGCTTGCCTTAGCCCGAAGGCCTTTTGCCAGGAAATCCAGAATACAGGTGTCTATGTGTCACACAAATTCCTTTGGTTCATGAAATTCAAAACCTCGATAAGATTTTCATAGATTAGACATAAAGTCTAAGGATTTGAACCTACGATGATAAGTTAAGTTTAGGAAAACTAGGAACAAGTAACTAACTAACTGTGTGCGGTTATAGTCTAGTGTGTATGCAACTAGTTCTCTATAACCAATGGCTCTGATACCAATCTGTCACACCCTCAAATTCCGGGTCTGGAATCTATCACGGAGGGGTGTGAGCAAACCAGGATCACAGTCAATAGTTACTCGGAACGACTCTATATGCAACGTTTAACATAACAAACCAAACTTCAAACTTTTGAAATTCATGCGGAAGCGTAAAGTAAACAAAACATCCCAAAACATGTGAAAGAAACATATGGCAAAACAAGTGCCAAGCAAGTATTTGAAACCATAAATAAATGACAAGTAAATATGGTTTTAAGTCTCTAAATGCATGCTGACCCGTGTGGTGCTCCTATCAGCAGTTCCGGATTAATGACCTGAGAATAGCATACTAAAAGTCAACACATGGTTGGTGAGTTCAAGAGTTTGTGTTTTAACATAACAGTTTAGCAAAAGTGTATATCAACCCAATGGTTGATCAGTTCAAGAGTTCACAGTTAAACATCCCAGTTTAACAATAGTGTGTGTCAATCCAATGGTTGACCAGTTCAAGAGTTCACAGTTAAACATCCCAGTTTAACTACAGCGTATATCTAAGCATGTGCATTGTAATGGCTAGCTAGCCCATTCCCAAACGATATTAAATAGTGATTTCGACATTGAAGCTGACTGTGTTATGTTTGCCTCCAGCCACGATGTCAGATCGTGACTAATGTTCATAGGACAAATTGCACCCGACTGACCTCGAGTCATACAGGTGGGGACGTCACCCCCAGTAGTACTACCCAACTTTCCCCGCTATCCAATATTAACAATTCGAAAGTGTGAGGACTTTTATAATGATCAACAGCACTATCTTTAATATCATACACATCTTAAATATATAATGAAAACGTTTGTAACATTACCAGTATGCTATCTCCCCCAAAAGAGTTTTAGTAAAATAGTGGGGCTTGAACTCACCTTGATTTGATGTAATGAAATGAACAAGAACTTCAAAGAATAAGGCAATGCACGATCAAACACGATCAACACCTATTATTAATCGTAATTAAGTTTTTAAAACGTGTTCAACGCGAATAAGTATATTTGGTCGGATTCGGGTCGGTTCGGGTTTGACGCACACGACTTGGTATACAAACAACACCATGTCTTAATAATATTGCTAATATCGATATTAATATTAACAAATGGCGTGATCATAATGATAATATTTATATTTGTAAATAATTTATTAAATATAATTATAATTCTTATTATAACTTGATGATTTAAATCATCATTTAAAATCCATTCTTATAAAAGTAACTATTTATAACATTTGTAATAAGTATATAAATAAATAATTAAATAAGGAATTTAAAGAAATAAATTTCCACAATTATTATAATTTATCCATAATTAAAAATTAATATGGTGTCCAATAAATAGATTAATACTTTAAATCATCATTTAAAGTCTATTTTATAAAATGGTTATTTATAATATTTTTAAATATTATTTTATAAATTTATTTTAAGGTGTTTTCAAATAAATAATTTACAGAAAATCATTTAAAGGTATTTAAAATAAAAGAAGTTCTTAAAAATTATTTTTATAATTTTTGGTAATTTTTCTGCAATTTTAAAAGTTGAAATAAGGCTTCAAAAAAAATAATGAGGTGGCCCGGGGTCGAACCCGGGACCTCATGGATTACAATGGGTGCAGGGACCAGTGAACCAAGGTCACAACCGCGGTTAAACTCCTCTGTTAAATGTTTTAAACTTAACCCAAGTAATCCCAAATCACCCAGAAAACCCAGGTTCGATCCGCACCCAAATTGATCCCAAATCGACTTCATTTGCATCTGAATTCATGGGGTTATTATTCCCCTTGTAAAAACGAACACAATGGTGTGTTGAAGTACCTGTTTCGAAGCTCTAAAATGGATATACGACCGGTTGCAGGTCCGCGGCAATGAGAGGATGGAATTGATCGTTTTCGAGTGTTTGAGAGGTGTGTGAATGTTTCATTAGCTTAGGAATGCTTATATAGCCATTCCCGTTCGTTTAATTTGATTAAAATAAGCTGTAGTGGGTTTGTTGTGAGTGGGTCGGCCGAGAAAATTCGGTTCAGTGGGAAACACACCTAATCAACTCGATTATTCAAATCGAAATGGTCCCCGAGTTCGGTTCATCCTCTAGAAGGTGTCGGGATATTTGGTTTGCATTAAAATCGCGTTATAAGTGGCTTTTGGGGCTGCCGGAGGGTCGCCGGAGAACCGGCCGGAAAATCGAGGGGGAAGGGGCGGCGGGTTGGGTATTTAAACAAATTTACAAAACGGCCCCCTGTAGTTTAGAATGTTTTTATTTCAGGATTAAACCTTTTAAAACAGGTTTCAAACTTTACAAAACTAGTCCCTGAACTTATTTAATTATTTATATTAATTTTGTAAATAATAGTATTTTCATTATTATTATTACCTTCATTATTACATTATAATAATATTATTATTATTATCATTATTATTTTTATTATTATTAATACTATTATTAAATAATAATAAAAATATAAAAATAAATTTATATTAATTCATGAAAAATTTCCGGGTTGTCACAAAATGAGTAAGTAGAGTTGGGATGACCGCAACAACTTCACGTGCTACAATAGCAGAAATCTTACGGCCAGAGTTTCTAGACCGTGAACGGATTTATCGAGAAGACATTCTGGAATATCATTAAGATATTTTATGAGAATTGGATAATAGGAGTTATACCATATGAAAACGATAATCGGGAATTTGGAATAATAACAATGATATGTTCCGAGTGTAATCGTTTGATTCGTAAATCAAAGCGAGTACGTTGACTAATCAAATTGTTATGTCCAACACAACCTTATTGAAGACATGCGTACCTATAAGCAGATACTCATCCCGGGGGTTCCCAGGTAAGGTAGACAGATCCATCAGTTGATTTGGATTTATACGAATACCTTGCCTAGACAGAACACCCCGAGATACAGGCATCACGCTCTTCCAGCATTACAAGTATTCAGTGGTGAGACACAGACTTTGATAAATTTGAAAACCACGAATAACGATTCAAAGCTCATTTTGAAAACCATTTGATTTAGGCACACAATGCCTTAGAATATGATTTAAGATTCGTGTGTGCATTGATAAGATTTAAAGTATAAAAGGAATCACATAAGGCATATAATCACATAATCAAGTATAAACATATAAGGCACATAAAAATCCTATCTAAGCATATAAAATACATGAGGGGACTCATGTGTAAAGGTACTTAGTTATAGTCTAGGTCATTCCATTTCTAATAACCTAATTCCCTATAACCATGGCTCAGATACCAATCTGTCACACCCCGACCGACGGCGGAATCATCGGAGCGGACGAGGGAATGATTGATTGTTCATAACACATGATCATCTAATAGTGAAAATAATATTAAAATCAGATTACATGATAGCATAAGTTTAACAAATACAGTTACGACAGTTGAAGTCACAAATAGTAATTGTCTTTTATTTTGACTAAGTCCGGGTCTTAAATGAGCATGTAGAAGTCCACTAACTTGCTTAACCTGAAATCATGTGAAAAGTAACGAGTCAGCTAAAAATTAGCCGGTGAGTAAACACAGTTTTGAGTATACATATAGATTGATTGATTGATTGAGAATAATCCAATTCACAAGGTAACGTTAAGACTTATATTGCAATAGCGAAGCATATAGATAAACCGACACAATATAAACCCCTTGACTCGACACTTGCATATAATAGACTTGCACACAGACATCATAGATTGACTAATTACCTCTGGCACAATCACCACTCGTAAGCCATGTGGGTGGGTTATCCAAACCAGTAGATCTACCATTAATACCAGGATTGATTGATTGAATTAGGGTTTTACTGTCGTCCAGTTTATCATAGTATGTTCACATAGTTGCAAGTAATAACATAACCCATCTTGAATTGAATTTAGAATGAAATAACAATAGAATATCATGATTGAATATATTGTATCACATGATTTTCCCCAAATAAGAAATGATATAAAAAGGGGATATGAATACTCACATGGTCAATGGATGTAAAGTTGACGATTATTAAGAATATAACAAGCAACGTTCCAATGTATTGTTTCACAACGCACCTAAGATTATAAATATATTTATAGATTTAAGTCCAATGATAAGTTTAACGATTTAACGAGGACTAAGGTTTTTAGTGGAATTTGGGGATTTTTGTAAGTACATTATATAATGTAAAAAAGATATACCATCTATATATTTTTAATATATAGAGAAAATGAATTTATATTATCTAATAAGGTTTAAATATAAACGTTTGAATAGTCACGATTTGAACGATGATAGCATTTGGACCATAATAATTTATAAATTACGATTTAAAATCCATTTTAATAGGAATCAACGAAGAATAACCTTTGCTAAAAACATTTTATTAAACAGATATTTAATTATTTATATTTGGAATAATTACAGAAAATTATTTGATGTCTTTAAAATAAAAAACTTTATAAAAATGATTTTTATGATTTTTAGGAATTTTTTTGTAATTTTTAGAAGGCTGAAATAGCTTTAAAAAATAGTGAGGGTGCCCGGGGTCGAACCCGGGACCTCCTGGTTTGCAACACACGCTTCTAACCAGTGAACCAAGGCATACAGCCGCAGTAAGATCTGGTTTGAAATTCTTAAAAAACACAATCAAAGAACTCCCCCAAATCCGATGAACCCTAAAACCGATTTGATCCAAATTGAACCCCAGTTTGTTATTGTTAATGAAATCAAATAGAGGGCTTTTGTTTCCCACTAGAAATCGAGTATATAGGTATGTTTAATTACCTGTTTTGTGTAAATCCAATAGAGAACAAGCTCAAGAACAGTCGCTGCTAGGGAGGATCTGGAATCGATGTGTATGTGTGTGTTTAGATCAAATTGAGGTTACAGAGAGTTTGTCACACCCCCGCTTGTAGCGGAAACATGAGGATGCGACGGACGGGATCGTCATAACACTTGGCATAAATACAGAGATATAATACATGCAAACATCTCGTGTCATGACGTCCCCCGACACAATGGTGACTTGTGTCGTGGTTAGTCAGTTCCACGACTATCATAGTCTTATTGATTCCAATCCAAATCACACAATGTTCAAATATGAAACAAATGACAAATATTACATATGCAAAACTTATTGAAATCCTGAGGGTCTCGGCTAAGGCATCAACTCTAGCTATCCTCTTTGATTATGTTCACCTGAAAAGATATGCTCAAAAATGTCAACACATAATGTTGGTGAGTTCCGCAGGTTTAAATTTAAAACATTTGATGCTGTATAGAATTTGATATAGAATCATACTGCAAGCACAAATCACATAACATGTGTTTAAGACAACCAAACCTAATGACGTTATGCATATAAATCTGTCGGAATATATTCACCCTTGGCCTGATTGCTGGCAGCTGTGTTGGTAACTCACAAGTTAACCAATCGTCGAAGGGTGGGGGTGTCAACCCAGTAGTACTACCAATACCTATCCGTTGGTTCCCGAACCCGGGAATTAATGGTTGTAAGAATCATAGAATAACACCATGTATGTATTAGAATATGAGAATAGTATCATGTCGATTCCAAGTATGAAAATTGTATGTAAGATTGTACAGCATCGAAAACGGGTGAGCATACTTTTCCCCCAAGTTTGAAAAACATTGAAACAATTATAAAAGCATAAAAAGGGGCCACGGAAACTCACCTTGGATTGATGTAATGTATATGAATAAGAACTTCAAGGAATTAAGCAAACACGATCAAACACGTTCAACACCTATTATTGATTTGTAATTTAGTCTTTAATACGAATGAATATATTTGGTAAGGTTTGGGTTGATTTGATTTAACACGTGTCACACACGCAATATATATATATGTTACAATCTTTTATATATTCGTATATGTTTTAATAAGTAATTATCAATAAGTATTAAGTTTTACCAAATAATTATTTACATTTTGATTTCATTAGAAAGATTTCATAGGTGTATTTATATATTTTTAGGATTAAATATAAAAATAATGTGGTCTAATTATATAATTTATAATTATCCAATAATATTTATAAATAAGAATATTCACACTTATAGTATTTTGATTAATAATAAGGTATTAATTTATACCTTTGGGTCAAATATATTTTATAAGAAATAACCCACAATTTCATAAATAATTTGTAGATTTATAAAATATATCAATTTGTATTTAAAGATAATAAAGTGTCCATTTTTATAAAATAATTATTTATAATATTTATAAATAATATTTATGATTTTTGTGATTATTTTATAATTAACTTGATTTAGAATTTATTTTATAAAAATAAGTATTTTTAATATTTTTAAATAATATTTTATAAAATCTATTATTGTTTTTAAATAAAATAAATTTACAGAAAATTATTTTGTAAGATTTAAAATGAGGGAAATTTAATAGATTTATTTTTATAAATTTTAGAAATTTTTCCATATTTTTATTGTATTTAATAAGCTTTTTTAAAAAAATAAAACAAGAAAAAGGGGTTGGCCCGGGTCGAACCCGGGACCCCAAGCTCACACACACGCGCGACTAACCACTGAGCCAAGGCTCTAAACCGCGATAAAACATGGTTTTCATTAAATTTAAACATTGTTTTCAAAAATTCCCCCAAATCCGAAGAACCCTAATTCGATTTGATCCAAATTGAAGATCAATTCGATGTTAATCATAAAATTAATGTTAGGGCTTTTAATCCCTATATAAAATCGAGTATATAGGTATGTTCAATTACCTGTTTCGATTTGTTTTGATGATAAGAACAATGAAGAACAAGCCGCGATATAACCCGAAATTGAATGATGATCAAACGATGATGAAAACCAAATTGCTTGCACAGGAAGCTTCGAATTAGGCTTATAATCAAAAGCCCTATGTTTAATTCGAGTTTTGAAACACTGAAGTTGGTGTTCGAACAGTTGCAGGTCGCGATGGAAGATGGTGATTGAATTCTATGATTGCGTGCGTTTTATACTAATTCGAACTCAGTGGAAGATTGGAAACGACAAGATGATCAAGAACATGCGTTTTCTTTTGTTTATTTTAGTGTTTAGTGCTCGATTTAATGCCGCACTTCGGCCGAAAGTTAAAGTGATTGATTAGTGGTTCTAGAAGCAATAATTTACCCGATTATAGTGTGTGTTAGGTTCGAATTTTGTCCATGATCGATTTGGTATAATTTTCTGTGTTTAAAACCGAGTATTTTGGGGGTTTCGGCTTCGCCGGAGGGCCGCCGGAGTTGGCCGGACCGGTGGCCGGAAAATCGGGGGTGGGGAGGGGCCGGTTATGTAAATTTGTAATTTATATAATTGGTCCCTGTGGTTTAGTTTTTATTATTTTTAGTTTTAAAACTTCTTTTGAAGTTTCAAAATTTGCAATTTACCCCCCCTCAACTTTTAATATTATTATTATTATAATTATTATTATTATTAGTATCATTATTATTATTATTATAATTATTATTATTATTATTAGTATCATTATTATTATTATTATAATTATTATTATTATCATTATAATTATTGAAATTAACTTAAAATTAATTTTTAAATAAATAAATAAATAAATAAAGAAATAAAGAAATAAGTGAATAAATAGATAAATAAATAAATACAATTTTTTTTTAAGAGATGTTACAGAGTTTGTGTGTGTGATTATGGAGGTTTGCCCTCTATTATATAGGGGTAACTCTCGATTAATTGATTTGGTTTTGAATGGGGTAGGCGGGTTCGATTTTAAACTTGTAAACGAGGCAAAATTTCGAATTATGTGGGGTCATAGATTCGAATCCTTGTCGCGAAACTGTCGGGAGCATTTGAATCGGTTGAAACCGTGTAATTTTGGGTGTTGTGGGCTCGCCGGAGAGTGGCCGGAGGGTCGCCGGAGAAACAGAGGTGCGACAGGGGGGGGGGGGGCTGGAATTTAAATAAATTTTACACATTTGGTCCCTGTGGTTTTGAGTTTATTATTTCATGCTTGAAACTTTAAAATTAAGTTTCATAAATTACACAATTTCCCCCTGGACTTATAAATTCAATTTTTATACATATTTTTTTAGTCATTATTATATTATTATTATTATTATTATTATTATTATTATTATTATTATTATTATTATTATTATTATAATAATAATAATAATTGGGATTATTGGAATTAACAATCAACGTTTTAAACAAAATTAATTTTTATTTAACGCAAATACGCGATGTTACAATTGTAACCTTGAAATCAAAACCTTCAAATCAATATAATAGAAGTAAGTTATAAACTTATAAAGAAACCAACTGAGTAAGGCTTGAAGTCTTAAACACAATCTAGAAAACTAACCTTGAATGGAGGAGTCATCGAGTAGGGGGAGTCGATGCAAGGAGGTCACTGTCACCGCCGGAGCATGGCTATCGGAAAGATACAGCAGGTCAGCAGCAACACTGCAGCAATATGGTCGATCGGGTTGGGGAAGGGGGAGGGGGAGGCTGCTATTCAGTCGATATTGTTTTTTGGGGGAGGGTTTGCAAGTTAGGGTTTATATGTAGATAAAAATTAAGGGTAAGATATTAATTTTAGGTATTAAAAAGTAGTGTAAAAAATGCCCCTTTCAAGGCTCGAACTCATGACCTGATGTGAGTTTAGAGGTTCCAAAATCACGCGCGACCAGTGAGCCAACATCAAATATGAGTTTTAGTTCTGAACTTAATAATATTAATGGGTTCACAGCCTTAAAAACTATGGGTTCACAGCCTTAAAAACTATGGGTTCACTCAAATTTTCGGTATTATCACGTTTTTTTATTATGTCATTTATGAAAGACACAATGACTTCATTGTGTCATTATGAAAGACACAATGGCGTTATTGTGTCAATATAAAAGACACAATGACGTCATTGTGTCATATAATGACGCAATGAAAAAAAATTATTTTTTTTATTTTTTTCTGAAAGAGGACAACGAGAGGAACAGAGGCTCCGAAGTACTTTTTTAAAATTCGATTTAGATTGTGAGATATTAATTTTTTTGTGACTTTTTTAAGCCTCATTGTGTCTTCTCACACTTTGTAGCAAAAATACACTTTATAGAATAAGCTCATCAATTTATTAATTCTATGAAAATAATAATTAAGATTAAGTGGTTAAGCGACAAATGGAAAATGGTTAACATCTCTTAGTTCTTTGTTTAAGTATTAAAAAAAAAGACCAATGATGTAAGTGGTGGAATGGTTAATGGGTTGACTTGGTGTATTAAGTGACCCAGGTTCAAATCACACCCTCAACATTTAACTTCTGCGGCATCCAGGTGAGGCTTTGGCTCGGGGTTTCATCCCGGGTTCGATCTTGATGGGGGCGAGAGTTTACGGATTCAATTCGGTTCCCTCGCATCTGGGGTATGACTTACGATTGACGGCTAGGTTCAGGGTAACCAGTCCCGATAAATCGTCAGGTCCGAAGTCTTCTACTGTTAAAAAAAACGTATTAGAAAAAAAGACTAACAATAACTATAAGTGATCTAATGATAAAATATATGGATCTCAATAAAAATATGATGGTTTTAGTCTCACTTAAGATGTCAGTAAATTTAAAATGAAGTAGAGTAATTGCAAGTAAGGATCTTAAAACTAAAAAAAACAACTTAATATACGTACATTAACTTTTCAATTTTAAATATATATTT
Organism: Flaveria linearis; assembly: GCA_024085815.1. Lineage (NCBI taxonomy): Eukaryota > Viridiplantae > Streptophyta > Magnoliopsida > Asterales > Asteraceae > Flaveria > Flaveria linearis. Next base: position 55,586,224 of record CM044018.1, on the reverse strand, counting down.
TAATCCTTTGCATATCTTTGTTTTAAAGTTATACTAGTGTTTTAACCCGGTCGCGCGTTGCGCGTATTAATAACGGGATAAACCGAGGCTCAGATTTATGTTTTCATCATCATAGACACAACCTAATAGTTTTTTCCGACGCCAAGGTAATCGTTAAACCGATACCCGGTTGTGGTTGCACACCGAACATGGATGCCAAGCCAAGGAAACCAACACCGGTTTTCATATAAATTCACAACTGAATAAAAAACAATGGTCTCAGACGAAGACTCGTTCATCATCATCGACATCAATGAACAACTACTTCACAACATAATAAGATAACCAACCGATAATACTTCCTAGCACATGTATTAACAATCAACGTATTAAACAAAATTAATTTTTATTTAACGCAAATACGCGATGTTACAAATTGTAACCTTGAAATCAAAACCTTCAAATCAAATATAATAGAAGTAAGTTATAAACTTATAAAGAAACCAACTGAGTAAGGCTTGAAGTCTTAAACACAATCTAGAAAACTAACCTTGAATGGAGGAGTCATCGAGTAGGGGGAGTCGATGCAAGGAGGTCACCGTCACCGCCGGAGCATGGCTATCGGAAAGATACAGCAGGTCAGCAGCAACACTGCAGCAATATGGTCGATCGGGTTGGGGAAGGGGGAGGGGGAGGCTGCTATTCAGTCGATATTATTTTTTGGGGGAGGGTTTGCAAGTTAGGATACTGGGATTTCATTTGGTCCTCACGTTCCCAGGTGAATTCTGGGCCACGTTTAGATTCCCAGCGGACTTTGACAATGGGTATCCGACTGCTTTGAGTTGTTTGACTTCCCGATCCATAATTTCCACAGGTTTCTCAATAAAGTGCATAGATTCATCAATCTGGACTTCGTCGAGTGGAATGTGAAGATTTTCATCGGCAAGACATTTCTTGAGATTTGAAACATGAAACGTCGGATGTATATTGCTGAGCTCTTGGGGTAGTTCAAGCTTGTAGGCCACTTTCCCAATTCGCTCGAGCACTTTGAATGGACCCACGTAACGAGGTGCTAGCTTCCCTTTCTTTCCAAAGCGAATCACTCCCTTCCAAGGTGATACCTTAAGAAGTACGAGATCTCCGACATTGTATTCCATGGGCTTACGTCTTTTATCAGCATAATGTTTTTGACGATTCTTAGCAGCGATCAAGTTATCACGGATCTTATGAATTTTGTCTGTTGTTTCTTGTATCAATTCCGGCCCAGTAATCTGTGATTCACCAACTTCAGTCCAACAGATGGGAGATCGACACTTTCGGCCATACAAGGCCTCAAATGGTGCCATCTGGATGCTGGCATGGTAACTGTTATTGTAAGAGAATTTGATCAACGGAAGATGAGAATCCCACGATCAATGATACAAGCCCGGAGCATATCCTTGAGGGTTTGTATCGTTCTTTCAGTCTGACCGTCGGTTCGCGGGTGATAGGCTGTACTAAGATCAGTTGAGTTTTCGAGAGCTGATTGGAGACTTTTCCAGAAACGAGAGATGAAGCGACCATCGCAATCAGAGATAATATCTTTACTTGACAAAGGATTGTTTAGGAAGACTACCATCACATAAACAGGTTTTGATGATAACTCACAATGAAAGTCGATAAATAAGGAATAAATGGTTTGATGTAGCTAGATAGAGTCAAAACATGAGAATAAAGGAAAAGAAATCGATTTAAGAATTTAAATGTTCCAAGTTGGGAATCAAAATCAACCTAAAACGATCGGGTCTCTTTTCAAGTTCAGAGATCATGCTTTGGCTTGATAGGTCAAAACACTAACATTATTTCACCCTTCAAGTTACTACATGCTTCTCGTTACTTGGTTACAACCTTGGTAAGTTGAAGATCAAGAAATGACAATAGTCATCAAGGTGTGGTTTTCACTCCTAACTTGACGGTGTATTTCCAAGGTATGACCACTAACTTACCAATCAAAAAGTTTGATCCCAACTCATTGTTGAGGATCCAAAGAAATAAGACGAGGTAACTCACCATTAAGGTAAGGGAATTCACTCCTATCTTAACGATAAAGTTTTACAAAACAAAATATAACAAGATAAACTTCTTCATCAAAATCCAGAATTCACTCCTACTTTGATGAGGTCGTTTCATTTGAGAGAATGCAATCCATAAAAATGAAATTATCATCAACGTATGAATTTCACGCCTATCTTGATGATTGAGCTTCATAATAACAAGAAAACAATCGAAGATTGATATTTGTCACCAAAGTACGGCTTTCAATCCTATTTTGGTGAGGTCATGTCATTTGTGAACTGCAAGTTCCAAAGAGAATAATTGAAGTCAGTCCTCGAGATAAGGAAATCACCCTAATCCAGAGGATGAAATTTCATAAAACACACTATTGGAAACCATTTATTGAAACGAATAAAGAATAATCACCAACTTAAGGGAATCACCCCTGTTTTGATGAGTTAGAATCGTTTAGGAGATACGAGTGTTCTTAGTCATAGGTTGACTCACAAACTCTTGCATCTCCCACAGTGCAAAAGGTTCAGTAAATTTAAAAATATGATGGTTTTAGTCTCACTTAAGGTGTCAGTAAATTTAAAATGAAGTAGAGTAATTGCAAGTAAGGATCTTAAAACTAAAAAAAACAACTTAATATACGTACATTAACTTTTCAATTTTAAATATATATTTTAATCCTTTGCATATCTTTGTTTTAAAGTTATACTAGTGTTTTAACCCGGTCGCGCGTTGCGCGTATTAATAACGGATAAACCGAGGCTCAGATTTATGTTTTCATCATCATAGACACAACCTAATAGTTTTTTCCGACGCCAAGGTAATCGTTAAACCGATACCCGGTTGTGGTTGCACACCGAACATGGATGCCAAGCCAAGGAAACCAACACCGGTTTTCATATAAATTCACAACTGAATAAAAAACAATGGTCTCAGACGAAGACTCGTTCATCATCATCGACATCAATGAACAACTACTTCACAACATAATAAGATAACCAACCGATAATACTTCCTAGCACATGTATAGCAATAATTGAACCGATACCCGGTTGTGGCTGCATAACGAAAATGGATGCCAAGCCAAGGCAACCGGCACCGGTTTTTATAAAAAATCACTAGATAAACCAGAGGCAATGGTCTCAGATGAAGACATGTCCATCATCATCGACAGCAACAAACAACAGTCTCAAGTAAGCATTCGCTTAGCATCATCGACGCCAACACATCAACTATCCAAAATAGGAGATTATCTCGAAGGGACAAAGACAGCCAACGGCAACAATAGGGATGCGAAAGGACAACAGACCCACCGTAACCATGAAAAAACATGCCGAATCGGAGATCGGGCCTACCTTAGGCAAAGATGCAAGGCCCGCATGTAAGTGATCAAACCGACATCAACACCGAAAGCATCGATGACATGCAAGCGAACGCACCGGAATCACTGCCGACAGCATCGCCACCAGCCACTGCTCAATGACAACCGAGCAAAACCATGTAGCTACCGACCGGAAAAACCATAAACTCTTTGCTAAAATTGCAGATCGCGAGAAGGCCGCGCTAGGGTTTCCACCGCAGCCCTTGGTAATCGAAAATCTCCACCGGAGGCACCCAGACAACCGATGTATGCGGTTTCCTCCACCGCAACCGACTTTTCTAGGGGGGTTGGAAACCCAACACCGGCGGTAGAGAACGACGGTGCAGGCGGAAGACGGTGGCACTGCAGGTGGAAGCGATGGTGACGGTCACGTAGACGCCACCAAAGGCGGTCAACGGACCACCGGCGACATCGAAATGGACAAATCTAAGCCGATCCCAACATGCACCACCGTCCATGAAGGCGGCGATACATGGGTCCATCAGAGCCTCCACCGACACACGAAGCCACCAACCACCCGCCGACACGAAAGACGACGACGACCACCATAACCAGAAAACCCACCACCGCGACCACCGACAAACCCAAACCGCCGGCAGCTAACATCTGAGGATGTTTAAAGGCCATGCACGACTATCGAGGAGGAAGGAAATACCCAAACTGCCCTCGGGTTAAAAAAGAAAAAAAACCAACGGCCCAGATGAAGCAGCAACAATCCAACGACAACCACACACCAAACCACTGTTCATTGAAGTTGCATTTTTCATAGTATGTAATTATTAATTTTAAAGTTATATTATTAAATCCAGTTGAAAATCTTTCAACTGTGTGTCTAACCCCATGCAACGGCATTATACACTATCGATTACGACGCATGATTTGATGTTAATTACAATGATAAAATGCACTATTGATTACAACGATGCACTTTACTCCATCACAGTGGCATGTAAAATCCACTACAACAATGCATTTAATTAATTAACATGATGCATTTAATTAATCAATTACGATGACACGTCTAACAAATTACAATGATGAATTTTATTGTACACTTGATTATGGGATGTACGTCTAATCAATTACAACGTTTTTGTAATGAGTTTTGAAGCATTGTTGATTACAATGAAGTATTGTAATTTTCTAAATCTAATCATACTGATTTATAAATATGTAAGTATCCTTTCGATTACAATGATGTGTTTACAGATATAGGGGGGGGGGGTTTGGGTAGGTGAAACTTCACGTATACTTTCTAAATCATAAACTTCACGTTGTCTGTGGTGGAACTCAAACAACTGAGTACGACAAAGCCTTTGGAGCTCTGGTCATGATTACCGTACAATATATGGGGGGGGGGGGGGTTTGGGTAGGTGAAACTTCACGTATACTTTCTAAATCATAAACTTTACGTTGTCTGTGGTGGAAGTCAAACAACTGAGTACGACAAAGCCTTTGGAGCTCTGGTCATGATTACCGTACAATTTTGTACGAGTTACGATTTCGTTACGAGATCAGATCAGTAAAGTTAAGGTGAGTTTCTTGTGAGATTTTTAGAGCCCTATTTTAATTAAACTATTTAGGTCAAAGTACATGCAAATAATGAGTTTTTATGGGTATATGTGCGCTAGATAAATTTTGAATGAAATTTAATATTTTGATGCATGCATGCGAATGTATTACAAGTACGAGCTGGCTATGAAGTTCTTTATTTAAGTTCTACATAAGTTTATAATTTCAAGTAATTAATACATTTATATGTAATGTTTGTGACATGTAAAACGAAAGAGAAAAAAATACCATATTATACATTTACATAACCACGATACTCACATGTACACAAGTAACATCTATGTCATTTCTCAATAAAATATGTCAACCCCCTAGACTTGAAAGGTTTGAATTGATATCAATATCATTTTCACTTAAAGAAGTGACATAAAACTTGTAAAAAAGTTTTTAAACTATAAGATAGAGTTGAGCAGAATATATAATTGAAAATAAATTTATAGAATAACGATACTAATCACCGATTATATATAAAACGATTTCTGTTTAGAAAAAACTCTTTACTTAAACAAACAAATAAATACTAATAGTTTAGAACTATAGATAACCGGTCAATCACAATCTTGTATGAAACTAAGATAAGTTAGGGGCTGTTTGGTAATATCTGGATGATTAAGTGCTGAAACAATAAGAGTTCTCAACCGTTAAATGCTGAACCATTAAGAGGTCTGAACTATTAAGAGCTAGTATATCATTTAACTATTTAAAGGCAAATGTCTGACCAATTCAGATAAGATGTCTTAACCGTTCAGCATTAGACCTTTTAACCATTCAGCATTAGCAAAATGCTTAACCATTCAGAGGCAAATGTCTTAACCATTCAGACATTTACTTGCGAAACAAACAGTCTGAACCATTAAGTGCTGAATCATTAAAACATCTGAATCATTAAGAGGCTGATTAAAAGGCTGCCTAACAACCCCTTAGTAATGAAATATCCTAATGGTAATCTGATTCCCCTCTAACTTAGAGATCGAAGGTTTAAATCCTCGAGACACATGTATAGATGATTAATAATAGTATTTTAAGGGTTGTTAATTATAAATCAAATTGAGATTCTTGATTGATGTGGAGCATTTCTATTGGAACACGAGTTGTAGGTAGAGATGGAGAGAGTGAACCATATTTAGCCACCGAAGGTTAACCACAACCACATGAGCCATCCCCACACCCACCGTCAAGGCTAGTCCTACTTGTCCATACATGTTGGATTCTTGTCCCTCATAATATCATTTTTGAATCTAATTCCATTCCATTTTTATTAACTAGTTTTTAATATCTGTCGCGCGTTGAGGCCACGTTGTACGCGTTATCACAAAATATAAGCTACAATCGACCCGGCCGACTTGTTTGCAAACTAAATTTGTATCGAAATGTAAAGTAACTCGAATATATACCGTCGGATGAAAGCTTATTATGTCGAAACGTTGAATAATTCGATTTTTTTACTGTCGAATGACACATGTTATTTGACCTGACTTGTTAAATTTATATCAAAACATAAAGTAAGTCAACCCGACTTGTTTCCAAACTTATTATGTCGAAACGTTGAAAGATGAAGAAGAATACGGCAACGGTAGGTGTAGAGAGAGAGAAGATGAGTCGGAGTTGTCTTGCTGTGCATCCCTAGCTTCTACAACATGCATCAAAAGAGTTATACTCATTAAAAACAAGATACTACTGTTCATTTAGCTTGTTTTAAATATATAGGATAATTAAAAGTTTAAAACTAATATATATGTAGGTATATTTGTATGAATACCAAAGTTCATATAAATGTACTTATACCAGTTGTTTCAAAAACAATGTCAAAATGATAACATCATAAGAGTTATAACTAATAAGCGTCATGACATGTGAGAAAAAATTTGACAAGTAACATTGAAAAAAAAACCCGAGTCTATATAAAGTAGTCGTTGTGAGATTCACGTCGACATTGAAATTATTGGTTTTGACAATATGAAAAGCCTTGTTATATGTTTTGTCACAACTCGTCACTTTTTAATTATATGTGATGTATTGTGATTTATACGTTGCTATAACCGGTCTTTTCAATTGAAAATTAACTCTATGAGTTTTTGAAACTCAATCATGAAGGAAGACACTAAGATATATGTATGTTTTACATAAGAGACCTACATTTGATTTTTATCTAGGTTTTATATGTACGATAGGAACATTTGGCTACATGTGTCTGTTTTTTTATTTTGATTTTACTGCTTATAAGACTTATATTCGAAACTTCCCTAAGTGTTCACACATAAGTTCCCCACTTCATATCTTCTATATATGATGTCTTTTTAACCTTTTTAACTTTATGATATTTGAAAATTGTTTGACTCATCATTAACTAATTGCTAATGGTCAACCTTTTAACCTTAAATGATTGTCATACTTCTTGTTCATATACTCATCTTTTATATCATATAACTTTCATCTGTTTTCACTTAAGGTTTTCTACTTCACTTGAAATACTTTTAAACGTTTTAAAGGTGCCCTTATGTATAATTAAGTAGACATTACCCTAATAGATGAAGTCATAGTTGAAATACACATGTCTAGCGATTGAACTAATTAACGTCTTCGAACTTGGTAATTTTTTTGGGTTCTATGTATCATCTCTCATCTTAACGTTCGTCTTTTAAGAGCATTTCAACGTCTATTAACAGAATGATTTCATAATAATGAATAATCAAAATCATATAACATATAATACTAACTTTACAATACAAGTAACGTTAGTATTTAAGGCTTCTATATTGTTTGAAAGCAAACATGTTAGATGTTTGAAAACAAATGAGACATTCAATATCCAACAAGTATTAAACTAACAATAAGTTGGTAAAACGATTACATTTCAAACTTACCGTTCATCGATCTCACAATGAAACCACATTAACCACATTATCGTCCCTAACCGTAAGAAATTCTTATTATTAAAAATTAGTTAATTATTTGACATGATATTTATTATAAACTTTAGCATAAAAACCAAAAAAAGTTAATGCTAAATATTTAGTAAATCTCTAATAATTTACACTAGATTTTGTTACATCTCTGTAAAACACTTTTTTTTCATTTATCTCATAGTTTAATTGCATTAAATAAAAGAATAATCTTTTAAGTTAGGTTTCTTATGGATTTATTAATTAATAACCCTAGACAATAGTACTTTGGAATACAAGTTTTTGGTACAACATCAACTTTAGTATAGGTTGGCATATGCATTGAAGTCGCAACAAAAAATAATACACATTTGAAATTAAGGAGAATCTCATCAACCAATATGTTAGCAACTTGCTTTAAGTCGATTTCAAATGATCGAACGTCGAAGATGATATGTGAGGACCAATGGGCCTATTTGCCATTTATTAATAAAGAGAAAGCATGATCAATGTGTATACGTTTTCGGTGACGTTAGCAAGTCGGGACAGATATAAACATCCTTACAAGTTACAACCAATCTCAACTATAAGGATGAGATTTGTTAACGAAATAATGAAATATAGAGGACATAATATTATTCCATTTTATGATAGGTTTTGCATGGTCAATTCAAAGAATAAACCAACGATGTAAAATCAAAAGTTGTGGTTCACTCATAACTCGTCTACATGTGATGTAACGCTTACGATGTTTACATTGTACACTATAAAAACATATTTTCTCATTTGATATCTTGGTTTTTAAATTTATTGCGATAAGGTTGTTCTTGATTTCTAAATATTAAGCATTAATGTGGTATTTTTAAATTTAAGTTGCTTGTACATGTTATTACCTACAATAGTACCTCCATTCCTGAAGCAAAGAAAGATGAGCAAAAACAAGAGTACTATTGTGGTTTTGGCAATGGGGATCCCCCATTTCGAAAGGTTACAAGGCCGACCATTAGGTCCAAAGTTGTATGCCACAACTATAGTAACGATAGATTGACTGCTTCATCGGGTTATTGTACATTTCAAGCAGAACATATATTTCCTGTATATCACTCCACAACGAGAAGAGGGATGTGTATCTCCAACAACAAGAAGATGCAACCATGTATATTTCGAGGTATAGGTCTAAGTTCTAACCATCTCAACTTCTCATTTCTTGAATGCTATTGTTATGCAAATTTTGAAATTTTAAAGGATATTTTTATAATAGAATATTTTTGTAATTTTGAGATGATTAAGATTATATATGAAAATTTATCCTGCCATAAAATGATTAGAGAATTAAAGGGATGCAATTAAATATTTATAAAAAGATCCTTTTGAGAATTGATCCCTTGGAGGACCAACCTAATAAGGACCGTTGAGCACCATGAAAATACATCTTTAATAATGTTACATGCTCCTTTTATCAAGTAAACTTAATAATAAAACAGAATCTAATGATTGAAAATCTTTCAAGATGCTAGATATTTCTAGTTCCTCCCTTTGAAATTCAATACTAATAATTCTAGTTGATATTTTCTGCCACAATTCCTATTTAGATGTTATTTGATTGTTGGATTGGACCATTTTTAGATATTTTAAACTTGGATGTGAGCTTCAACATTTAGGGATCCGGTTGCGAGGTGACCCGAGGCCGTAACCCCAAAATCACACTCGAGGGGTCATGTTAGTCTCATCTAGATCACGATGCATAATATGCAATGAGTGTATGCAAGAAACGAAAAGTATAAGTGAGGGAGAAAGTGCAAGACGAGAAGCAAGGATGAACTTTGTAGTTTATGTATAAAAAACATATGATAAAACTATTATTTATAATTCGATCATATGTTCATAACTTATCATCCCGATGTCATAAGCTAAAATTCAAAAAAAAATATAATATGATCAATACCAAACCATGCACATAACACACAAGGTTGATGGAATGATCGACTATACTTAGAACTGAACTAATTCGAAAAAATCAATAACAAAAATATCCACGTTCGATATGTGAATTGACATTGTCTTGATCAAACAAGTAAAATTGTCAGTCTTTACTCTTTCAAAGCCAATAAGAAAACTAAAGTGTTAAGCAAAATAGTGCAAGAAATAATGATAATAATACATATTAGGGGTGTCACAATTTCTTGATTGTCTAAGTAATCTGGATTCTTAAAACTTACTCACCATCAAAGAATATCTAGTCTATGCTTTACAAGATACTTTAAAACTCCATGGATCAAAAAAGAAAGGTTTGAAAGTAAATCTCTAAACATAAATTTGACAAAAATGAAAAAAGTTGCAAGAAATTGAAGTCTAGGGGTGAAATGTTCACGGTTCACCTACATTAAGCCCAATAATATATCTTGTAGCCATATGGCCCATATCCTTCTCATTGGGCCTCTCATTAAATCTCTCTTTGTTTTTATTACATAAAGACGATTAGACGAATAAGGTCTTTTGATTGTTAGAAAAATGAATTTAATGTAAAAAAAACGTGAGTTATATCCCCATTGGTAATTATTGAATAAACTACAAATCCGATGGGTAAAAGTAAAGATGATTAATGAGGTATTTAGACATATAGTTTACTAATGTTATGTGTTACACGACTTTAAGTGGTTATTGTGAGTGTCATGAAGAGGGCATACGATATTGATACTCTACCCTCTCTTGGGTGTGGCCCTCCTTGGTATTACCATAGTCACAAGCGTTGGATAAAAACTAGTCACGACATTCTAACCAATGACACTTATTTTTTAATGTAAACTTAACCACATCCACCCCCTACATGGATATGTTTTTTTGCTCACACTCACTATATCATAACATATAACTAGGAGTAAAACGTGATTAATGAGATATTTTGAAAGTAAACTAGGACTTAAACCAAAAGGTGTGTGCCGGGTAAAAAAATAACAAATCAACTTTTTTAGTACATTTAGGGGGGTGGGGGCGCCCACGCCGTGAGGCCACAACATGTGGCGGCGTCAAGCGGAAACACCGCTGCAGTGCCCCCTCTACGCCGATTTTTTTCAATATCTCGGCATGTTGATGACATGAACTTTTTTGTCTGTGACGAAAGAAAGAGGGCCCCCCGGGCCCTTACAATACTTTGCCTATGGCCGCACGCGTTGCATAGCGTCTTCGGGGCCCAACAGTCCCGTTCTCCATTGAGGGGTCTTCCTGTGTGCATCGCCGGACGAAGACACGGGACTCTCGCGATGAAGATTGAAGATGTAGACGATGCGTGAATCTCTGTTTTTGTATTTGATGTTTCGGAGATGCGAGTTGTGGGTACTTGTGTTGATGTATAGGTGGTGGTGTTTGATGGTGCTCTGGGTCTCTTGGTCGATATCAAAAACAAGTATTGATATATTTCATTGTTTTCGAGACTGGATCGGACCAGCCGGTCCAGCCGGTCCAACCGGTCCGACCGGGAATCAGAGGGGGCCAAACCGGTTCGCATCAACTCGTTTTAGAGTTGTTTGACCGGCTGGTTCGTTCCAAATCGGTGGTCGGATCGGGAACCAGATCGGGTTTCGAACCGGATTTTATGTATTTTTTTTGGATTTTAATGGTTAAAAACGGGGTGCTGAACAATAAATTAGTGTATTTGACACAAGATTATTGTTAAGTTTTATATATAACTATAAAATAGACACGTAAATTACTTATATTGAATTATATGTATAACTATATATATAATTATGACGTCGACATGTCCAAACAGTCCGACCACTAAACCAATAATGCGTCCGATTCGACGTCTCATCTGGTTCTGAAAACATTGAATTTTGTTCGTTATTATTGCGTATAAACACAAGTGGATTTTTGTACTAGGAATAAACTTCTTATACAAGTGAAAAAAAAACCGGTTTTAGAACCGAAACCACCTACATGAACCGGAACCAAACCAGCCTGTTTGAAAGTGGTACATATATATCTAGTTAGGAACCGATTAAACCGTAGGCTCATAACGATTTATATTCCTTAGTAAACCTGTTCGAAACCATACCAAAACTGGTTGGTCAAAACCCGATCAAGCTGAAAAAAATGATCAAAACGAGTCAACATTAATTTTGCGATGCAGTTTTAACTCAAACTGGTACCTGTACGAACCAGTTTAAAACTGTAACCTATACACAACGGTTAGGAACCGATATAACAAACGGTTTCGTTCACCTTTACTTCCGTGTGTCTTTCGAGTTGACATGACGATTTAGTCACTTTAAGACATCTTTTATATTGTTGGTAACTAAGTTATGGTTGTCACTTTCTGAGATGGAAAAACGTGATAAAAACGTGTTAATTTATTTTAGATTTCGTAATATCAATAACGACGATGAGGATAACATATCCTTTGAATGTTTAGAGGTACTTCATATTAAATGGCATTAAGTAAATTGGTTGTTAAACGACATTTAGCCTAGTAGCATCTAGTTGTATAATAGGTGTTTCATCTTTTAAAAATTGATAGTTCAGATCTTGTAACAGACATGTTAGATGATTTTAAAAGTTAATTAAAAACGATTAAAATAACTAGATTAGCTGTTGAAAGTACATTTCTTGGCGTTAGATTGTTAGCTAGAACTCATATGGTTGTCGAGTGATATCATGTTCTATGACATTGACATTTGACCTTTAGATAAGATTGAATGTGTGTTTGTTCCAAATGAGATAAGTGTTTAGTAATTGTCTTGATGATGAGACTTAACTAAAAAGAAAACTAACACTTTAAAACAATCAATCTAAATAATAAAAAGATATAATAGTTTAACTTAACTTTTAGAATTTGAACCATGGTATCACTTGATATATATGTATCGATTCACTTGCGATAAGAGACCTCATACAAATCGTCCTTCGCGCACCATCCCTCGCGATCCACCTTGCTACCTTACCTGTTCCATCTTCATAAAGTTAACTTCAAAGTTTAAAACTTTTTTTTTTTTGCATAAGATTCATTACATAACAACAGTTAGTTGAACATATTAATTTACTAGTATGATATCTCGTGTATTACATGGGTTCAAGAATATTATATTAAATAGTTTATAATAAAAATTTAAAAATTATAAAATGATATTTTAAATAAAATATAATTGAGTTACATATAAACAAGTACTTCAATTATAAATAATAATAATATCATTTTAAAATTTTATTTTATAAAATAGTGTTTTTTAGTTGATTTTTAAACATTTTGGTCGTTTTTTAATTTTATTTTGAAAAAAAAATAGAATCATCCTTATAAAATCAAAAAAGAGGTATTAAAATAGTTCGTATTAGTAAACAAATATTTTTGTTCAAGAAAACTTTAGTGTCTTATACATTTTTAAAGTGTCTTTAATAAAAAATTATAGTCTTAAAATTTTAGAATATCTATTATTTGTTTTAAATAATATAATTAATATATATACTATTATTATTATTTATTAAGAGAGAGACTAAAAAAGAAAAATAAGAATTCCTAATATACTGACAAGTGACATTCAAAACCTTTTTTAAGTTCAACTCGATTCGACCATGTAGATCACGAGTCTGATTGACTCATGCAGATTATGCATGTACTATTTATCCTAGGGGTGTTCATTTTCGGATATCCGAAATTCGGATATCCGAATTTCGGATATCCGAAAATTTCGGATAGTGAATTTCACTATCCGAATCCGAATCCGAAATTTCGGATATCCGAATTTCGGATATCCGAAATTTCGGATTCGGATTCGGATATCCGTTCGGATATCCGAATTCAAAGAAATTTTGTATTATTTAATAAATTTTATAAAAATATAATAATTTTTATTAAAGTTTTTATCGGATATTAGAAGTTTTTTATTAAAATGTCCTAAATATCTAAAAATATCCGAAATATATAATTAATATTTAATATTTTTAAATTTTTATAAAAATATTTTGGATATTTCGGATATTTCGGATATCCGAAATATCCGAAAATTCTGAAAATCACTATCCGAATCCGAATCCGAAATTTCGGATATCCGAATTTCGGATTTTCGGATATTTCGGATTCGGTTTCGGATTCGGATATTTTGAACACCCCTAATTTATCCTCTTCAATGACAAGATGTTCAAACTTACAAAGTTTGTAAACTATGAATTTGTCAACAAAAAGTAGTTGAAAAACATTAAAGAAAGGTTTAATAACAAGGACAAAAGAGCAAGTTTCTATCCACCATTCTTGACTCCTCACATCCTCAGGCCCCTCTCCTCTCCTTCCATAACAGAAAACGACTTTAAGCAACCTATACGTACATATCCTTCACACCTTTACACAAACCAACATCCACACGTGTGCAACTCTCTCTATATATACACATATATAGAAAATCATCAAAATTAACATATTAACCCTGTTTTAATCATTATAACCATAGACTCTGTACCAGTAGATAAAGTGAGTAACATTTTAGTGTATGTAACAAAAGTATGTTAAATTTTAGCCGTCAGCAAAAATTTAGGTTAAATTTTAGTCGTCTGTATAAATTAGGTTAAATTTGAGTCGTTTGAAACCGTTGACTAAACTTAATCGTCGGGTTAAAGTGTAGCTATTTATTACACGTCTCGATTTCATTAGTTGTTCTCGTGCACCCATAATTCTTTGCAATGTTTTTTGTAAGCTAAGCTTTAACCTCTTTAGCTTTCAAAGCTTCTTTGAGTTTTCTTTTCTTTCTTTTTTTAGCAGCAAATGTGCGACATTACTTTGGATAATAAGTGTTATTTTAATCGGGTCCATCCTATTCATTTTTCAGTTGAGACCGCACCCCCAACCTCATCAGGAAAAAACCCATTGCTAAAAATACCTCATGGCTTAACTCTAAATATGTGGATCAAAGTAAGATTTGAACCTATAACCTCCCGTTATTTACATGCTATAGGTATCTCTCAAGTTTTCTAATTAGTTGGGTTTGAATGATGGGCTAAAAAGTCGGCATTTATTTTGAAAATATCCAAAAGTCAAATGATCATTTGAAGTAAAATATGGGTCAACAGTCTTGATGATTTTCCCATATATACATGTGTATATATACATGTGTATATATATATATATGTATATATGTATATATATATATATATTATATTTATATGAGAAAGATTAGGGTTCATTAGTAAGAAAAGATGGATGTTGAAAGAGTATGTTGTATGTGTGGCGACATCGGCTTTCCCAACAAGATTTTCCGGTGCATCCACTGTCACCACCGCTACCAACACTCGTACGTCTCCTCCACTCACAACCACCGTCTCTATATCTTACACACGCGTGTATTGTGTATACATATAGGGTCTATATAGCGTCGACATACGTGACACAGCAATAGAGGCTACATGTTTTGTGTCGACATGAAAACCTATAGTGACAACATGTCGACGCGACATACTAATAAAATCAAGACACAATAGTTCTCTTTTTCTTGAAAGTTCACCATAACGTGAATTTTAAAACTTTGTGTAAACAATTTCATCATTTTATACATTTAGGTACTGCAGCAGCAGTTATAGTGAATCATCGGAGCCACCGGAGCTATGTGACTGGTGCCGGACCGAAGAAACCAAAACCTCCGAAAACCGCGGTTTGTCGAAGAAACCGACCGCGAAACTGGACGTCGGGTCAGAAAATTCGGGCAACAAGATCAAGCAACAAGATCGTGAAGAGGGTAGCTCGGAGAAAGGTAAACCACCCACCGGAGCTCCGTCACCGAGGACCCGAAGGTACAAGCTTCTCAAGGATGTTATGTGTTAAAATGAATGAATATATAAGTAAGCAATTTGTATGTATTCTTATATATGATAATGATCTAAAAAGAGAGTATGAAAAACTGTTGTTTTTGGTCATCCAGAATTGGTTATATGATCTTTTATAAAGTGATTCTCGGTGACACACTGGTTTACAGGGATGGTTCAATAATATAACAGCATTCACACTACAAGAAATCAAGCTTTTTGCGCCCGATATATATCGTTGCAAAAGGCTAGAAATTCGTCGCAATATGTTTTTTGTGACGATAATTTCGTCGTTATATAGGTTATATAGTCGCCTTAAATAAGTGGTTGCAAAAGGTGACGGTAGTGGAGCAGGTGGTCAGTTATAGAAAACGGAGTTAACAAACATAGTAAAGTCAACGAACATCGTAAGCAAGCTGGTCAGTTTTTTTCGGAACGTAGACAAGATAGGTTTTCTGAGATTTTCTGAAACAAACCCGAACAAAAAAAAGGTTTCGCACGAGTTGTGACATGACATCATCCCCTTGTTGAAGGAATTTCGTCTCGAAATTTAGAACATACACGTCAACGAACTACCAATCTGTCACACCCTCATTTTTCACGAACGGTGTTTTACCGGTAGTCGTGTGACATGGCCAGGATCTCCGATAAGCACCCGTTACACCAAACGACTCGATAATTACAAAAAAATATAAGTTGCTTAATTATAATGAAACAAACCAAACATGTTTAAGTATTACGGAAGCGAAATTAGAAAACATTTAAACAAGTGTTAAAACTGCGCAACACGCTCCCAAACCAATTTAAGTAAATGTAAATGTAATTAAACCATAAATCAGTTTTAAAGTGAAAGTAGAATGATATGCAGTAGATGTACTGATCCTGGACATGCCATATCAACGACCTGAGAGAAAACATGCTAAGATCAGTACAAAGACTGGTGAGTTCACAGGTTTATTAGAAAACAGTAATTGATAGTTATGAAATTCTAGATTTAGTAATCAAAGCATATAAGTAGGTAGCTAGCTTACAGCAAGTCACTATGTGTATAAAGTCGCGACCGAGCTGAGAGTAATAATAATATAATGAATGCCCCGGTTGTGGAATCCCGACCACAACACTGTAAAGCAGGTTAACCATTCACCCGTTTGACCTCCAGTCAAGCTAGCGTGACTAGCCCGGGCGGGGTTTGTCAAACCCAGTAGATCTATTAACAATCACCTTACTAGTAACATATTAACGGTCCAAAGAGGCGTAGTATAACACCATAGTATCAGGTATATGCAGTATTACGAAATCTAAGGTAATGTAACGTTTTTGAAAGCAACATGTTTCTCTCCTCCAAAAGAGTGTACAATGTAAAAACGGAACTGTAAACTCCCAATTTTAATTCAATTAAAAAATATAAAACGTTTTTAAAAAATATAAAATGTTTCTCTACGCGAGTAATACAAGTATCAAACATGAATATGATTTGTTTAACTATCTATTTTTATACATATAATTTTTAAAAACGTTTTTATGCAGTAAGAATGAGAAATAATGAAATCCATCCTCCTAATTTTAATTCAATTAAAAAATATAAAAAATTACAAAATAATTTTTTTATTTAACAGGTTTAATTGTGTCAAAAACAGTTCAGTCATTGCTAGCCCGTTTATAGATAAATAAAAGAGTATCTTAATTTTCATGACAACAATATCTCCCACAATCAAATATATACCTTGCCAATGATGTAAGTGGTGGTGTGGTAAAAGGTTGGCCTGGTGTATTAAGTGACCCAAGTTTAAATATCACCCTTTCCATTTAACTTTTGTGATATCCAGGTGAGGGTTTGGCTCGGAGTTTCATCCCGGGTTCGATCCTTATAGGGGGCTAGTGTTTACGGATTCAATCCGGTTCTCGCGCATCTAAGGGGTATGACTTGTGATTGGCGGCTAGGTCCAGGGTAACCAATCCCGATAGATCGTCAGGTTCGGAGTCCTTTGCTGTTAAAAATATATATATACTATATTTTATATAATCATTATTAAATGTTTTAAAATAATAAAGTATTCTGGTAGTATAGACTTTCATGTGAAGCCTACATGAAACTTCGGTCTGAAGGCTACAAACTTTGTGGATATATGTTATGCAATTCTTTGGTGATTAAGGTAAGATATATGGGGTTTGTTGGCATTAAGGCAATATCTAAAGGGTTTAAGTCAATGTTTTCAGAACCGAATCGGACGTCGAACCGGACGACTTACTGGTTTGGTGGTCGGACCGGTCGGACCGGATGGACCGGATTTAACTATATTTAATTATATTTATATATGTAATTAAATATAAGTAATTTATATACGATTTATACATATATTTTATAGTTATATATAAAACTTAACTATATTTGTATATCCTACGTACTAATTTATGGTTTAACACCCCGTTTTTACCCACTAAAATCAAAAAAAAATCAGAAAACCGGTCGGAACCGGTCCGGTTCGCCGGTCCAACCGCCGGTTCGGTTCGGACCGGCCGGTTCAAATGGCCAAAAACGAATCACCCCTGACCGGACCGGACCAGCCACCGATTCGCGGTCGAACCGGTCGGACCGGCCGGTCCGATCCGGTCCTAACAACAATGGTTTAAGTGTTGTTATTGCAAAAGACAAGGATATACATAAAGTATAATATGTAAACATAGTAAAAATAAAAATGTAATAATACAGTTTTATTTTACTTATTCTTACATTTCATTTTATAAGAGATTGTTTTTATAACTAAAACAAGTGACATCCAAGTCACATGAAAACAACCTTATCATTGTTCGAAGCTCCGACTGAAATGTTATATAAATTGTTTATATAATCTTATTAATTATATATAGATAAGAAAAGAAAACCGGATTTATTCATTTGTGTTTTTAGACAATTTGATTCCTTCTTTATATGCCACAAACATTCATTATTAACATTATTTTGTTTATCTTCTATTGCTTGAAAAAATGATCCTACTAACTATGAAAAGTTAACTAATTCTCATATTATTCTGGTTAATATAGAACAAAACAAATAGCAGTTAATTTTTTTTGAACGCCTACAATCTTGGATGTAAATTAACCTACCCTTTTGGGACTATGTTCAAGGTCGATTACTCGACCGCTCACAAGACCCCCCCCCCCCCGATGCGCAGGAACCCCGTGGAATGGATAAATCTTTGCCCCCTGTCAGGTTCGAACCCGGGATAAAACCCAGATTCGTCCCCTCACCCAGATGGCCCTCCAACTGGCACAAGTGGGAATGTGGGATTCGAACTCAGCACCTCCACTTTGGAAGGACAGACTTTTAACCACTGGACCAAGTGGGATTCGAATAGCAGTTAATTACACGTTACATAAAGTCTTGAGAATCCGTTAGTTGACTTAGAAAGGTTTGTGATAGAATGTGTGTGATGTTAGGTGGTAGCAGCCAACCGACGACCGTTGGAAAGTTCCTTATGTTTTACTCAAAATATCATTATTATAGAATATAGATTCACCAACCTTTGTAGCAATACAATTCTGTGTTACTAGAATCACTATTTCGTGGACCCTAAAGTGGGACCGACTAGTTAAACTGAAAACGTCAGTGTCTAAATTAAATAACGAACTAATTAATCAAACATAAGCGAATCAACCAGTTTTAAGTGAATCTGGCTGACTGGTTCGGTTTTAAAATCAAGCCAACCGATTAAACCGTCAAATCTATCATTTCATAATTACTCGATTTTAAAAACTTTGGTTAAACTTGAGAATATTCTATCATCGTATGTAGTTAAAATGTTAGGTTTGGAATATGAATACTAAACTAAAATGGAAGATTATATATGTAACACCATTACTATCAAAATATATGTAATCTCTCATTCCAAATGTTTTTATAAAATCAAAGTAAAATTATACAAGAAAACAAACGTATACAATAATCTCAACACGTTTAAGATTGAGACCCTTAGTCTCATGTTAGTTAAAGTATTATGTACAAACTTATATCTCCTTCATGCTATATCATGTATTTTTTTCCGTTAAACTCACGAGATCCATCAATACTCTGCTAACAACATGATCAGGTACTTTATAACTGCTTTAATTGCCGAAGTGTCCTTCCTTCAAGAAGTAATACCAGAAAACCAGTAAAAACAAGATTCGAACCCAGGATCTCTGCCTGAGTATATTCTATGTCTTTATAGTTATACACGAGATCAAAATCATCGCTACCGTGATGCTCCACCGCGATAACCCAACCTCCATCTTCGAACCAACACCGTGGTTCGAAGACATATCCGATTGCGACAACGACTCGATGTTAAAACTAGGGTTTGATCCATAAAGCTGTTGAATTCCTACAATATCATCAACCTTCAACTCAGTCTTTTTCTCCCTAGGTTTTAAACTAGGGTACATCACAGACTCCTTCACAAAACTATGAGCTAACCCTAACACATGACCGATTTCATGCGTCGCCACCGACTCCAAATCGATTGCCACCGCGGATTCCTCCAACTCGAAGTCTACGGCCCACGTCTCCGCCGCGTCAAGGTGGAGTTTCCCACTTTCCGGCGAAAACCCGTGTGCTAAAACACCTAAAACACCGTCGAAAGGCTCTCCATCGTCGTGATCACCGCGGTAAAACCCGATCTTGATGTCGGAATACGCGTAATCTTCGGTCTCGGTGAAGTTCACCGGAATCACTGATGACCACCGGGAGAAAGATCGCCGGAAGATGAGTTTTATGTCATCAAGCTTTATGTTTGAGATAATATTACTAGGGGAAAATGCATACGTTAGAGTTGCGTGCATGGCACGTGACCACCTTGGCTTGCCATTGAAGTATTTATAATGTTGGATTGCGTGCACTTTTGGTGATCGTGTCGTGTGCATGTCCTGCACGCCACATCTCGGTAACATCATTTGGGATATTGTTTCGGGGTCGAGTTTTCTGGTGACGGAGAGGCCGTGTTTTTGTTGGTATCGGGATATTGCGACCTCGAGTTGGTCGTTGAACTTGTTCTCAAAGGTTGTGTTGGAGAGTTCAAGGTACCCGAAATGTTGCATGTAGTTTTTGAGATCTGATATGCCGTTGATGTGGCTGCCTTTGCTGGCGTTGAGGTATTTTGTGAAGTGGCTCCATGTGGAGTTGTGGCGGTTTGTGACGGAGATGGTGGTGGTTGCTGGCGGCGGCCGTGGCGGTGTTCTGGCCGATGAACATGTGGGAGTGAATAGTAAGAGGAGAAAGAATGAGAAGTGCATGGTGTACTTGGAGACATGAAAGTGAGATTTGGTTTATATAGGAATGGTATGGTGGCATATTGTGGACTTATGCACTTTGTAACAAAGTGTTGAATTTTCAATAATTTGGAAACTATGGCGTTAAATTAATTAATTAATAAACTTTATAATAATTTCTTTAGATATATGTGAATATATTAAAGGTTATTAAAAATACACAAATTGGTTATTGAGACACGCTTTTTTTTCTTTCTATACATACAAATAAATAAAAAGTAATAGAGAGCAAATGTGTCTTTGTAACTTAAATTGATGTTCAAATAATCGAAACCTAATTTAAAATTAAAATATTAAGTATCTACTAACCAAAAAAGTATATTTTATAAAGAACAAATTTATTTTTTAAAACAACTTTTAATTTACTTTGATTAATCATCAATTATACGTATGTTTTAATAGCATATTTGTGTGAATATATGTCAAGTTTCTTTATCTATAGCTTTGTCCAATATCTAATTTCTTCCTCACAACATTTATATAGAAATCAACTTGGATTAAAAGACTTGTCATTTATGGAATAACAATTAAATTAGTATCTAGAAATAGAATAATTAAAACACTAATATTCATTATCCTGTGTACGCAAATAATGATAACAATGAATTCATGTTAGGCTAAAATATCTATAATCAGTTTATTCGTAGTCTGGACCGGATCATTGTTTTCATCTTCTTTTCTTTTCTTTTTTTTATTATTATTATCTTTTATAGTTTTTAGGTTTGGTGGAATTGTGGTGATTATGCTGATTTTGCAATTCATGAATGTGAAAAGATTGTACGTTACAACATACAACATAGGCAACCAAGACTATGTTCCACTTGTTATGACCCTGTTAATGTTCGGAATGTTTGTCATTCATCCCTTAAAGTTAATATTCTCACGGTTAATATTCTCACGAGTCACGACCAAACTTTACAGAAAAGTTTTCGCTCAGTTTTCATGGTTGTTAGTCGGGACAATCCATTCATACCACGTTGACCTTATATTGTCCATCCCTTCATCGACGAATTTTCTTCTTTAACAACATTTACTTAAGAATGTGACCGTAGGTGAAAGTCATTATTTTTTTAATGTAAATAGAGTTTCCTAGAAATTAAGTAAACCTATGATGATTATGTAAGCTATTTCTCTTGACAACTTAAAATTATTGGGTACGGTGGTTTTATAGATTGATCACTTAAACCACTTTGATTTTATACTTTTCTTAATGTATTTTAACTCGCAACTTAAATTTGGTATTCTAAAATGTAATAGACATATGAGCATGAGTTTTGTAGTTTAAATGCAATTAAATTTTAATATGCTTGTATTTTTTGTTATATATTTCTGCCTTTTAGAGTAATGTAAAATGTTTAAAAAAATAAAATTCCAGATTAAACGGTTAATGTTCATGCCATCCCTGAAACTAGTGTTATGTTGATCTAGTATGAGGTTCGACCCGAGAATCCATGAATATTAACTTGTGACTTCCTAATCGATCACTGCCTCCATTAGTTATTTGAAGTTAAATGCTTTAAAATCCCACCATATTTTCATACGCCTCCACATAGTGGTGCACAAACCGGGTTGAAACTTGAAACCAAGTCGGGTTTATCCCGGGTCGGGTTTTGGTTAAAAGTTCAAGCCTGTTTTGAACGGGGTTCCGGTCAGATCCAACCCGGTTTCAAGAGGGCAAAATAGTTAAAACATAAATCGGGTTTATGTCTAGTTTATACCGACTCAGGTTGGGGAAAACCGGGATATAACCGGGTTGGGTTTTGGAGGGGACAAACCGGTTTGAACCCTACGGGTTGGACCAAAATAGTTAAAACATCTGAATCATTGAATTGGACCATGCCCTGTGATCTGGTTTTTTTAGTCTGTTTCGGGCCCAAACCCTATGGACCTGGGCCATTCCCATATGAGGCTTTGACACATTTTCACCATCTGAGTTGTTGTGGACTTGTGGAGTTGTGGGTCTTTTCAGTTAAGCACATATGGGCTTGGTCTCTAAGGAAAACAAACGGAGATTACTTTTAGAATTAGAAAACTACGGGCTGGTTGGAAAGCTCTTAATCAGTCTTTTAATAATTCAGATGTTTGAATGGTTGAACACTTAATGATTCAGACTGTTTGTTTCGTGAGCAAATGTCTGAATGTTTAAGAAATTTGCCTCTGAATGGTTAAACATTATACTAATGTTAAATGGTTAAGAGGTCTAATGCTGAATGATTAAGATCTCTTATCTGAATTGGTCAGACATTTGCCTTTGAATAATTAAGCGATTATACTAGCTCTTAATGGTTCAGAACTCTTAATGGTTCAGCACTTAATGGTTCAGACATCTTATTGGTTCAGCACTTATCATTCAGATATTGCCAATCAGTCTCTATGTGATATATAATTTAATATTAACAATTAACTACTCAACTAGATGCAACCAAAGTTGCTGAGTGCATGTAAACTCGTGTTGATATAAAGAACTAGATTGTGTGTAGTTTTAAGTACTAAAAGAATAATCAACCATTACATCATTACTTCATCTGACGTAGTTTAAACCACATTATAAAAGACGGGTAGAAAGTAAACTATTTTAAAGGGACGAACTTTTGTATAATATATAATTGGCCCATTGTAAATTAAAACCAACTATGTTAAAATCACACTAATCTAAAATAAATAAATATATCAATAAATATTTTTTCTTTTTAGTTTTTTAAATTGAATCTTATTTAGCTATAAAAATATGTATAGTTCAAAATAATATGATTACACAATTAAGTTGATAATATAAAAATTAAATTTAATACAAAATAAATTATTACTATTAATTGAGTTTCTTAAAATAAACAACTTGATTAAAACAATATATTAGTTCAGGCGAGAAATTTTTTTGATGAGTAACATGAGAGTGTCATGTGACATCCTAGTGTCTCTTTTTATATAGTATAGATATAGATTTACACTATCGGGCAGAAAAGTAACACTATCGACGAAAAAGGGGAGGGGGGTTGGCTCACTAAGATTGGACGTAGTGAAGCTCCAAACATGATGACATGGACATAATAAGGGTCCAAACACCATTACAAGATAGTTAAAAAATGCTCCAGACCTACAGGGCTTCAAGCTTTTAACGAGCACAAAACATAAATTTTTCTATATTATTATATTAATAGGGGCTTCAAACACTAGTTAACCACTATATTTGATTTAAAAGAGCTTAAGTGAAATGATTTTTATCAACCATACATTTAAGTAATATTTTAACTAAACAATCATTACACATAGTATAACTTACCTCGATTCATCTAATTTTGCATAAATGACACTAAATGTAACCGATTTTATGGTTGTTCCAACAATATTTATATTTTATAATTTAATTTCTACAATTGTTTATGGTGAATTTTTCGTTGGTAAAAATCGAGTAAGAAACACATTAATTAATTGTCGTCATCACTCTAGGAAGTATGAGATATTAGTGATGTATAATTTTTTTCTAGCACAACTAGAGCCTCCTGAACTACACCCAACATATAAATTATATTAACTAGTTTTAATACGCAGACGCGCGTTGCGCGTCTTGGAAACGCCGTAAATCGATACTCTATCAACTATCTAAGACAGCAAGATCACACCGAGAGGACCACGCCGACCACAAAATGTCGGTGACACCACAGTTTGAGACTATTAAAATCAACAATTTTCCACTTTAATGTCGGGCTCAGAGTGTGTAAAGAAATGACTCCATCATGGCCGGAGGGTGGGTTGCAGGCAATAACCTGCCATCCTACACCCCTTCCACGGCTAGACAATGTCCTCAATCAATTTTTACTCAGACCCATCAACTCATCACAGCCCATTAGAAACACCAACTTAAGATTAGGTAGTCGGACCACCACCATCAAAAGCCCCACCATCAGAACCACCATCATCAAAACCACCAATATTAAGACCCCTACCATCAAAACCCACACCATCAAAACCACCATCATATTTGTTCATATATAGGATAATAACCCAAAACCGAAAACCCTAAAAGGTATCATAGAGAAATGGAGGGGGAGTAATAGAAGTGAAAAGCAACAAAAAAATATAACCAATGAAATACTACTACCTCACCTAACTACATAACAACAAAAGCCTATCAGTAACAATAAGCCTTATTAACCGGTATACAGGTAACCATACACCATAAAGAGATAAATTAATTCTTGTAATCCTTGGACAAATAAACGTATATTTACTATCTACTGAATTTACTCTTAATTTCTTCAAAATATAACTTGCAAACACTGTTTTATGAGTTCCTATATTTATGTAACCAACTGGCACTATTCTTTAAACCACTTTCTAACTTCGTCAAGAACAACAATATTTGCATTATGCGCATTATGTAGCATTAACCTGCTGTTGATCTATAAGAAAATTAATATGTATATTTTACATCTAAACATTTATATATATTATTAAAATATAGGACAAGATCTTATATTATTCGCTCCTTTTAAATATGCACCACTTTGTGATGTTTAAACTCAAATTGGTGCAGGGAATCACTGGATTTATTTCTGGTACAAAGGGTCTTCATGGTTCAGGTTTAACCTCATCTGCTACTGTAAGTATTTTATTACCATTTTGCTTTTTACTCATTAACCAATTTAGTAAAATCTTTGACTCATTATATTGGTGAAGTTTACATTCTAAGTTTTAACATCTAAAATCTCTTTAAGCCTCAGTAATTTTATAGTTTTTGAACTTCAGTTGTAATGAATTTCAATATGTAACAGGTTATAAACTATGAAACTCAAAAAGGTAATTTCAATATCTAACAATAATTTCAATAGTTTTGATCGGTTTATTGCTTTCATAAATCTGTATGATATACATATGAAACTCAAAGAAGTAACCTGTACGATCCAAAGTTTTAGAGGGAAGCCAATCTGAAATAACATTAAAAGTTGGTCCCAGGTATCGATTTACAGGTTGTAAATCCACCTCTAAAGTCCTAACAACCCAAACCGATTAATGCTCAAACACGTGACATATCGAAGCGAGAAATTTTGAAATTGCAGTCAAGTTATTACGGATAACAGCAGGTATTATGCTAATCTCTACATTAAACGTGCAGAATAATTTTGAAGCCTAACTATTTCTAAAAGCAAGCTAACTACCGTTGGTTTAGAAAGTTATCTTCGATGTCTTTCTACACCTGACGACCGTATTATATATTATATTACCAGCGGTGAGTGTAACCGCTGGTTGATTAAATCACGACCGTTGGATCATGCTGAGATTAAATCTCAGCGTGTAAACTCGACGGTTGGTGCAGTTACGAACCAGTTACGAGCAGTTACGGACCAGTTACGAGCAGTTACGGACCAGTTACGAGCAGTTACGAGCAGTTACGGGAATTTCAATCACATTTCCTTCTTCCTTCTTTTTCTCCTACATATCCGGTCACTACTGTTTATAACCTCCAATGCTTAATATAAATAGACCATCTCCTCCGATGCTTTAAACCGACAGATGATTGATGTGACTTTTCCTTTGATTCTCATTTTGACTTGCAATTTCTATATGCGGGTTCCACTTCGATGAGTCCATCTCCCTCACCGTCATTTAGGTTTTCTACGCAACTTGCATACTTGTTCAAGGTAACTAGCGTTTTCTTCATCTTGGTCCAAGTTTACTTTGATTTATGGTTATGGTGTGTTAAAGTGGGTGTTTACATATATCGTACTTTTCTTTGACTAGAGCTTTTTGTGATCTCTAAAATGTTTGATTCGATGCTTAGGGCTGAGGTGGATTCATCGATTGCTTTGATTCGACTGTAGTTATCTTCAACAAGTCGCTTCAATATCTTAATCGACTCTACTATTATTATCAGGTTTGATTGTTGACAATGAATCTATATTATCTTTCTTTGTTTCTTTGTGGGTTCATTAAGGTTTTCAGGTGAGTGCTTCATTGTTTTTCCTTCACATGCAACTTCGTGAAAATTTGAGGTTTTGGAAGATGTAACATTATTGAAATCGCAATCTGCTTGCCGATCTCGATACCTGTTGTTCTTCTATATAATTTGCACGTACTTTATGATGTTTTGGGGATCATTAATGTGAGGGTCATAATAATCTTAATCTAGGACACATGTAATTGGTTGCCCTCCATTTAGATTTTCCTAAGAAAATTTTGGCTACAAATTTGAAGGCTAATGAAGAGGTGGATGGAAACACTTGATCCTGATGCTCTATTTTTTGAAAGTTAGCATGGATGAGGTTCTTATATGAGAAAGGTTGACCTAAGAAGTCAATTATTTAGCATCAACTTTCATTAGCCTTATAGAAGATGTTTAGTTGCGTTCCCTATTGGTGCACTGTTTCTTGATTATAAAAGAAATGTGGTTTTTCTAATTCAAACCTTTACAATTTTTTTCATTATGCAGGTTAATACGGATCACATGAGCTCCAAGAAGGGAAAGCCTAAATGCGAGCAAGTTCAGGGCTCTGTTGCATGGATCATAGTATGTTGTACTTACATATAAGAATAAGGATGGTGATGGGATGCTTATGAGGGATGTACCATGGGAGTAAGCATCAAACAACATAACCCTTTTTATTTTTTTGGCTACCAATTTGTTGATTCTTATTCGGTATTGTGACATTTTGAAAGCATTAAACTTATGTAATTGGAATATATAACAATGCCCACATAAAATGAAAATTGTTGTCATCTCCATGATAGCCATCTATGCGTATTTTATAGTAGTAACCAATATATCCAAAAATATATCAATCCTGGATTCAACTAGCCAACTTGTTTATGTGTTCTACAAACTATAATTGGACAATTGATTAGTATTATTAGAATGCAAATTCGAATAATGCTTTTATATGGATTTAGCTATATATGAGTATATGACTAATCACTTCCTGTTAATTCTAATAGTTGGACTATATTTGAAAATTTTGGCCCATGCTAATTTGTATGTATGGGTCATATGTGTGTCAGTGCGTGGTTCCATCTTACTGCTTTCATTTTCCTTTATTAGGTTATCCATTTTCACTAACTATAGTTTGTTTGCTTTAATATTCCGTTAAATACTGATTTGTATATGTAGTTGCATCTTGTGTTGATAATGCTATTTACCTGCTTTTGAGGATTATTGTAGGTTCAAATGTTAGATCTTTTATTATTATCTAATGTGGTTACACTGTTCTGGTACAGTGATTATGTCCTTGGGATATGAAGTTGTTTTGATTTAAGCAGCAGTAAAAAAATCAAAGAGCAAGCTAAAATTGACTCAACCGTTTTTTGTTGTTGCATTCTGGTACATTTGATATTCACATTTAGTAGTCTCTAAAATTTATGCAAGCTATAGGCCTTTTTCATGCTTGTATGGATAATCATCTATTCACATTAAAGAGCAATGGTATATATCCAATCAGCACTTAAGAACAAATATTGAAGGCTTAATTCTACAACTACATCCAAAAGCAACTAAAATTGAAGAGATCGAGGTATTTACTATTTTATTGTGCTCTATTCAACTTTTAGTAACAATATTGAATCAACTGGATAATGTTTCGATTACGCTATATCACCAAACAAGAAAGATTAATTCAAGCAAGTACCTTACTAAAACTCTAAAAGTAATATATGGGTCCGCAGTCCATTAGTTGTAACATTTTAACCCATATTTCTTACGTTGAGGTTTATTGACAACGGGCCAAACGGGTTTATGATAGAAAGAATTACGTGCAAAAAAAAGGAATGGTTTTATAATAAATCTAGATGTTACATTGGATTTGCTTGCTCTTTCAAAAGACGGACCTTATAATATTTATGGCATAATGATGCAACAGTCTTAGTGTATTTTAGATGTTGCACAAGGAGTTGAAGCTCATATATTGATGCAAGGTTTCATCAAATGCTTGAACCAACAATAACTTCTCTAAATTGGTAGGTAATGTTCAACTGATGCACTTTCAATCGAAATAAAACATGTTGAAAATAAACAATAATATTGTTGTCTCCGTTGTTTTTAACCATTGCGTCTGAATTACTTTGTTGCTAAAGTTCTATGTTTGCATTGTTTATTTATGAAATAATGTGGTTATTTATGAAATATAAATTAGAATCATTATGATCTACAATCTCAAAGGGAGGATGAAGAAAAAGACATGAGTATTAATCAATCTTCCCTTTTTTAATGCATTATAGGACTCAAACAATTTTACCCCATGTAAACATCATTAAGCAATTGTATTTTCATCTCAGTGGATCTCTAACACTCTAGATATTAAAATCAAGCATTGGGCTTTACGGAAAAGAATGAAATTTACATGCACGCATTGCATGCTATCAATATTACGATATGTATGTCTTCAATAATTTTCACACGAATATATGTATGTAACATATGTTAGTTGATTATTGTTTAATATTTCATTGAATTGGATTTAATACCATAATAAGTTTTTTCTTCTTATTATATCGTGTTTTATCTTTGTTTTTGTGTTTGTATTGTGTTTGCAAGAATTTGTCGATGTACCTTGTAGTTGGCATTTTAGCTTTCATTGACCAAGTATATTATTAAAAATAGTGCTATTTCAAGTTAATATTATAATAATGTTTTTGTTTAGAATGCAAATTGTAATATTTATATTGTTATTATACTAAAGTACCGGCCACCGGACGGGTATAAAACTAGTTATTGTTGGAACCTGCAGAGGGCAATTATCCAATGTAGAGAAACCCAAAATCCTAAATCCTACACACAAAATCACAATAACAAAGTGACGGGTGGTTCAAGGAACAACCCTCTTATGATATTAAAATGCATAACATTCTCTATTTAATT
Source organism: Flaveria linearis (assembly GCA_024085815.1). NCBI lineage: Eukaryota > Viridiplantae > Streptophyta > Magnoliopsida > Asterales > Asteraceae > Flaveria > Flaveria linearis. Next base: position 55,556,433 of record CM044018.1, on the reverse strand, counting down.
GTGTAATTATCTTGAATTAGATAACTACAGTTGCTTATGTTTCAGGTATGTCGAGAGCTAAAACGGAGAAACGTTGCTAGCGTGGAACGGAGTGACGTGTGTGGAAAGAAGAAAAGAAGATAAGAATGTCCATGCCTCTACCGTACCTTACGGTGGCCACCGTAAGGTACGGTAGACCCAAATCTTGAAGTTTTCCACCGTATAACAGAAGGTTTCCACCGTACATGTCTTGTGGCTACCGTAACTTACGGTGGCTACCGTAAGTTACGGTAGAAGTGACTTTTGGCAAGTGGATTCTCATGTTAAAATCACAAGTGGAGAGCTTTTGAGGGATATATGGAGATGTGACGAATTTCTGGAGATTGTCTGGAACTTTTGGCTGTATTATTTGGTTTAAAAATTGGAAAAGAAGGGATTTAGGTAGCTAATCTCTTTTGAACAAGATGCATTCGGGTGATGAGAATTGAAGAATTGTTTTGGCTAAGCTTTTGTTGATCTTCTTAGATGTGTTGAAGAACAAGATCTTGTGGTACTTTAATCCTTGTTATTTCGTTTTGATTGTTATGATTGTATCTTGAATCTTGTTTTCATGCATAAAACTATGAGTGGCTAGTCTTCTTGTGTGTTTCCTTTTGGTTTGAAGGATTTGTAACTTTGATCATATTGGTGTTTTCTATTTATGGGATGATGAAATTGATCTTGTGATTGTTTTGTCATGATGATTGTGTATTATGTGTAATGGGTCATTCATGGATTGCTTAACTTTAACATACGTTCTTGATGCCATAGGCAAATCTTGATTTAGTGGAAGGGTTGGGTGATTCAATAGTGATACTGATTATCTAGAGATAACCTTGCTAATCCAAGTACTTAGTCCTCTTTGATCACACATAAGCACACAATCATGAATCATGTCTATGTGGTTCTTTCCAATTAATACCAATATCATCATTTGTTAAAATCCAGATACCAAAGGGAAACATATCTCTCATTACTGATTTTTACAAACCAATTTACTTTCATTTCTTGCTTTAAGCCAATTCAACAAATCAACAGATTATTGAACTTTACTTATTTATCATTTTAGTTAAATTTAGGTAATTGCAATTTGATTGAGTAAAACATATTCCACAAACTCTCTGTGTTCGATACCCACTTACCGCTAGCTAATTAGTCGTATTTGGTTTTAAATTTGATTGAGACTTCGACCTCACGTCACAAAGGTCGGATCTATAAAACATTTCTGTGACAGAACTACATCGAACCTCTTCTTTTCTAACCATTTGAAACAACACAGATCAACAATGAAGGGTACCACAACAATTTCAGCATAAATTTGCGACCCTAAAACACACAAAACACTCATAGGAAAGAAGACCGATGAACACAGGTCGTTGATGAAGGTGATCCACTCGATCGATGGCAGGTTGCAGGAGTTCCGGCAGACCAATCGGAGGGCTTCTTCCTCTGCAACGCGGAGCACATGTTCGTCGAGCTTCAACTGGGTCAAATCTACTTCGTGTTGCCGATGACGATGTCGTACAGACCCATTACGTTGTCGGAGATTTGTGTGTTGGCCATTAAAGCGAGCTCTGTGTTGCAGAAGAATGAAGAGGAGAAGAAGATGAAAGAGATGATGATGAGTGGTACGACGTCGTTTAAGGGGTGTAAAAGTGGGGATGAATAGTACTATTCATCACAACTTGCTTTTTTTCATATTATACAATTATTTATATATATTTATTAACTATCTATTTGTAGTTGGTCGTACGGTCAATTGCGATGAAGGTGATCGTTTTTGTTAACGATAAATGTACGACCCTACTTCGGAGGATAGGTATTATCTAACTAGGCCCACCTATTCATTTTCCAGTCGGGACCATACCCCCAGGCCTCAACCCCCTCAGGAGGAAACTCATTGCTGAGAAAACCAATTGGCTCAACTCTGAGCATTTTGCTCAAAGTGAGACTTGAATCCATGACCTCCCTTTATTTACATATCATGGGTACCTCACCTTAACCAGTTGGGCTAAGGGTCATTGGTATGAAGGTAATCGTTTTGGTTTAGGATATTTATAGTCTCAAGTTCAAACTTGACTCAGAAAGTTCTAATGGTGGGTTTTATCCTTTATGATGTTTCGAAATATGGCAGATCTAGAACGTCAAAATCAGTATAAACAGTTGACATCTTGTCTCAGGAAGACTCACTTGCGTATTGTAAGCAGTTCCTAACGCTAGTTGAAAAAATTAGCTGTCAACCTTGATAATTAATGTGAAGTATCACCCAATGAATTCAATACACACTCATTAATATAAGTTAAATTGTTTTGTAGGATAGTACATTATGACTAATTAAAATTACAATTTCTTTATCGCCTTTAAATCTAAAATTTAATAGTCAAGATTTCATAATTTTACTTTTTATGTCTATAAATACCATTGCAAAACTTGTTCCATGATATCATATAGCAATCCTTACAACAATATTTTCTCTCGTCTTTTCATATTCCTCTTTCAAAAATGAAGTTGTCTTATGTTTCTTGGGTTACAGTTACTATAGTTATGACGATTCTTATGGCGCAAGTGCACATCGGCATGTCACAAGATTGCGACCCTACAAAGCTCTCGCCATGCCTTTCATATATAACCGGTAATATAGCACCAACACCGGATTCCGAATGTTGCAATGATCTCCATGCTCAAACTAATTGCTTGTGTAGCTATGTGAAGAATCCAGTTTTCGGGCCGATTCTTCGTTTGCCTGGTGCTCAAAAAGTAGCACAAGCCTGTAGCATCACAATCCCAGACCCCAAGACATGTACTTGATCTAATGTAACCTTGTTATCGTCATATGTTGAGAAATTTATAAATGAATAATCGTTACGATGTGTTTTTTTTATTGAAATATATGAAAAGCTTTTAATATATTTGATTAGTGTAACATACTACATGTTTTGTTTTTATTTTCATTCATTTCCGATAAAACATTTATGGTTTATTTCAATGATTTGGATTCATAGTTTAATGTTGTGGTTTCTTCAATTCGTTATTTTTTGGTTTCTAATCAGATTCGACTTGATTTTCATTTAGATTTGTGTTTGTTTTTGAATCAGTTAAAGTTTCAGATTCGTGTTTATATAATTATATCCATGTGAACACGATGATTTGTGTTGGGATTTTTGTTTTAATAGTTATTCACATGTGAACATGCATGACGATATTCATATGTAAATATGAGTTTGATGGTTATATTTATATCTCATCAATTTCTTCGTATCATATGTTTTTTTCGTCTCCTATTTTTTTCATTTATTGCGGTGATTTGAAATAAGACTTGCTTTAATTTACTATTACATAATCCAAACTATGTACTCCATATTGATAGTTTTAATTAAACTTTCTCGTATATATCTTTAACTACTATATAATACAGGAGCAGGAACGTAGGGTAAAATTGGAATTTCACCACTGCTGTAAGAAACAATGAAACTTTCTTGGTACCCCACATCTCTATGTACACCAATCGATATGGACTTCAGCGGCATCGACCCTTGGAGTTCACCGGCGGTCGACCCTTGGAGTTCACCGGCGGTCGACCCTTGGAGTTCACCGGCGGTCGACCCTTGGAGTTCACCGGCGGTCGACCCTTGGAGTTCACCGGCGGTCGACCCTTGGAGTTCACCGGCGGTCGACCCTTGGAGTTCACCGGCGGTCGACCCTTGGAGTTCACCGGCGGTCGACCCTTGGAGTTCACCGGCGGTCGACCCTTGGAGTTCACCGGCGGTCGACCCTTGGAGTTCACCGGCGGTCGACCCTTGGAGTTTACCGGCGTGCGGCGGCCGACCCTTACTACCGATTTCAAGGTGACATTTCGATTCAGTCTTACGTTTGTTTCTGCATTCAATTTTCTAATCTCCAACTTCTGTTTAGATGTTTCGGCGATGATTATATATCTAGGGTGGGTTCTAATAGCTTTACATATTTTTGGATATTAACAGGTGTTGATGAACCATAAGGATTAACATAATTTTGGATATTAACAGGCGTGCGTTGATGAACCCTATAAGGATTAACATAATTTTGTATATTACATGGGGTTCAGGTTTCATGATGTTGTGATTGAGTCTCCGGTTCGTTCGGTTCACTTGTTGGATCTGTCGGCGTCGGGAGTTGCGGTGGTGTTGCTTGCGTATAGGAAGAGGATTGAACAGCTTTGTGGTGTTGGTTCGATCAAGTATGTTCAGGTAGTGTCTGATTCGATTTTGTTCTATAGTTTGTGGTTTGTTGCGATTTATCAACTTTAGATTCTTATGAATGCATATGATTGTTTATGTGCTTTTGGTTATTGTTAATCCAATGTTATCAAATTGGATGTAATACCAAGATTAACAACTGAATTACCTGCTTATATTGTGTTTAATTTCTGCAAGTAAGAGTTTTTAGATGTAAACCCAAAATTGTATGATGAACCCAAATTTAGTTGCAGTCATCCTTTTGACAGCAACTTTCTGGAGAAATAACAAGAATGTGGTAGTAAGATTGAGCTGGAGATAATTGCTTTAGTTACATGGAAAAAGGTTGAGGTGGTGTTATTGTCACATTCGCCGACAGATGGGTCGATTTAGATAACGTGTTTGAAGCATTTAAGTTTTGGAATAAAGTACTACCATTTCAATGCTTTTCGGTTAAGCACTGTGAGTGCAATTAGCCATTTCGATTGCTTGTTAACAAAAATGTTGTTGAATTTTTTTTTTTTCAATATGTGTTTTTAAATCTCTTTATGGTCATTTACAATCAATTTTGTTGTTTAAGATACAAGTTTTATAAGTTGTTATCTGTTTTTGTGTGATGAAGGTATTCAAGAACCATGGTGCATCAGCTGGGGCTTCGATGAGTCATTCACATAGTCAAATTCTAGCTCTTCCTGTTATTCCATCCACTGCTTCTACTCGTCTCAACAGCATGAAGGAATACCATGATCAAACAGGAAAATGCGCTCTTTGCGATATTCACACAAACAAATTGTTATAGATGAATCGACACATTTCATTTCTATTTCTCCATTCGCCTCAACTTTTGCTTTTGAGACATGGATCGTTCCGCGCTATCATTCTTCACACTACCATGAACTTGATGAAGATAAGGTACTTCAGTCATTATGTTAAATTTTGTTTTTGGTTCAAATTTTATTCATGAGCTAGAGGTGTTAAAACTGTCCAGTTAGGTAATGAATCGGGTCAAAATGGACAATTGTCACCACAGGTCAAATGGGGTGGTGAAGCCGGTTAGATCTGACCCACAATAAATTTCTAACCCGTTTGATAAAAAATGTTTTTAATGATTAGGGTCATGTTTACTTAGGTCACTGGTGTTCAATAGTTTCAACAAGGCCACCAAATATTTTAGCACAACTTTAGAGGTCACCAAAGCATAATTTGGTTCATTTATGTTATTCCAGACAAAAACTTGAAAAAGAAATTATCAATTTAATAAACGACCCTAAATGAAAAGTGTTTGTCACTTTTAGAGTTTCAAAATGACAGAACACCTCTAAAATCTATCTACATTTGAAGGCATAACGTCATTTTACACTTTTCAGCAAGTGTCAAATCAGTATAGACGAAACTAAATTGATACATTGGTGACTGCTAAAACTGATTTGATAATTACTAATTAGGCAATCTTAATGACAACTTTTGAATACTTGAGTGACATGCATTTTTTTGTAAGTAGTTATCCCGTCAAACATAATTACAAAACTATGCTTATTACAATAGAGTCATGTTTAGATGTCCAGCTCTAATGAAATTGATAGAAATAACCTTTCTGGTTTAATTTTGCAGGCTATTGATCTTGGAGGATTGCTGAAACTTACACTTAAAAAGCTGTGCATCCAATTAAATGACCCACCATATAATTTTATGATTCATACATCTCTTGAGGTCACTTCCTCTCAGCTACCTTACACTCATTGGTACATACAAATTGTACCACAATTATCTACAATTGGCGGTTTTGAAATGGGAACAGGGTGTTACATAAACCCTGTTTTCCCAGAGGATGCCGCAAAGATCCTTAGGAAGTAGAGGTTCCAACTAGAGAATAAACTTGACTACTATTTCATCTTTTTGTAATTTCATAGTTGAAAATTGTGCTTATCATAAGTAAGAACATGAAACAAATGAACTTCCATAATGCTACAACAAAATCCTTTTACATAACATAGAACAATTTTAGAAATTAGGTAGGCACGAGGTGGTTGTAGCCTGCATCTAGATCTTGTATCCACAAGAAACAAACAACTGCAATCAGCAGAACAAATAGTCCGGAAGCATTGCTAACAGCTGGGATATCTGCACTTTTGATTTCACCTTAGTTTGAGGAACAAGTTCTTGAGACTGATGCAAATTTTGACTCCCACTTGTTTGGAACTGGATGTCTTCAGTTGAAGACACCGATTCTGAGGCGCCATTAAACTGCTCATCTTCATTAGCAAAACTTACAACTTGCATCTTTTTGGTAGCAAAACATGTGAAATTGCGGATTGTATTATGATGACAATACACATCATATTGCAGATTTGACGTATATAATCCCGCTGCAACGCGCGGGCGACCTACTAGTTTTAAATAAAACAATAAATACTTAACATAAAATTCTAAGACCTTTATTTATTTTGATTTAATTGTTCTCATTAAGCTTGTTTTTTTTATATATTTTCTTTTATAAATTTCAAATTCTAGTTTTAAACATGTTGTGTTTAATTTTTCGTATAGTTTATTGTATCTTTGATTATATACTAATTCGCTAGCGTTATGGCTTTTCGATAGTGAGTCGGGGGTCTCTTTGGAAGCGGTCTCTCCACCTATCTGGGTGGAGGAAAGACTTGCCTACACCTACCCCTCCCAGACCCTGCTCTTGAGCGGGATATACTGGGTTTGTTTGTTTGTTTGTTTGTTTTGTGAACACAGTGTTTATTTAACACAGGTAAAATTAAAATACCAAATGCTTACGAAATTATTTCGAGCCTTCACATTAGATTCTCCGTTTTCATCTATATAATGAGCTCAACTTAATTTTGTTTTTAAAAATTCTTATTTTCTAAGACCTCACACATCTTATTCCTTATATTTTATTATTATTCAATTAAATAAGATTTTTTATTACTATCTATTACATTTTCTTCTTTCACTTAAAATCACTCAAAAAAACATAAGGACATTGTTGATATATGGAAATGAATGTGAATGTATTAAAAGAGTGTCACAATTTTAGGTTTTAATTTTTAGTTTGTCCTTTAAGTGGCCACATAAGTTCATCTAATAGTATTCTTAAAGCTATATAGTGATATCATTATCTTATAAGTCGTTTAATGATTTTTAGTGGTTTTTATGAATATTTTGTGAAAAAACAGCTCGTGCTCTGTTTTTATTAACATCTACGCACATATCATACAAGATTTAAACGCTCAACATCATAAATAAAAGTAATAACCTTACCACTATAACATCGTCCTTAAACTTCTAAAGTTGTTATTAGTAAATATCTAAAGAAAAACCGGAAGAAAAGTACAAAACAACCCAAAACCCTTTAATTTTTATTTTGAACGGCATATATACTATTCTCCTTCGAACTCTAATTATTTACATGTAATGATTAATGATTATTTCACCTTAACTGGTTCAAAACCCTTTAAATATTTGGACTGAGATAGCCGCCTATGAAAGGTTTAGGGTTTAGATCAGCCTATACTTATTAGCACCATAATCAATTCATTAGCGATCTAATTTTTTCCATTTTTACACAGAAAATGCAGAGCTTAGCGAGAAGACAGTGTTATAATAATCATTATTATCGATTTTTTCATCAATGAATTTCATCGAGGAACAATTAGTTTTAGCAGTAGAAGTAGCAGCGTTCTCTCTGACCAATCACTCATCAACGATGCTGATTCCTCTGTGAGTTTAACTTCAATCGAGTTATCAATCACACATATGCTCTTGATCACATGAAGTTGATGGAATTTTGGTGAAATCTTGATGAATTTTGGTGAAATCTTGATGAATTTTGGTGAAATTTGATGGTTTTACAGGTGTTAGTGGAAGGCAATGCGAGTTCGAGAACTGTAGTTCTTAACAGGCCATCCGTACTCAATGCGCTCAACACTCCACTGGTTTGATCACTTCCCTATGTATATAGATGATTTACTTTCGAATTGGATGCATTATATGAGAGCATGAAAGGTGTTAAGTATTGAAATTTCTTATATAGTCTCACTGATGTTGTTTCACTGATGAGAGCATGAAAGGTGTTAAGTATTGAAATTTCTTATATAGTCTCACTGATGTGTTTGGTGGATTATAAGTTCTTAGGTCCTGAAGTTGGAGATTCCTAACATATCAGAAACAGTCTAATGCAGTTAGATTATGCAGATGAGCAGGTTACACAAACTGTATGAAAGTTGGGAAGACAACCCTAATGTAGGTTTTGTAGTCATGAAGGTGAGTCAGTTATTTATTTCATAGGTTTCTTGATTTACACTGTGAAGAATGTTTCGTAGTTCTGAGTTTTGTTTGCAGGGCAATGGCAATGCGTTCTGTGCTGGTGCGGATATAGTCTCCGTGCGTGATATGATAAAAAAGGTACAAAAAGAACATTTTTTTCCATATGTGGTTGATTTCAGTTTCTAGAAACTTTACTTCCTCTTGAGCAGGCAATATTGAAGGAAGCAAAGAAATATTTAGGAAGGTGTATGGTTTTGCATACCTTGTACATACATACTTAAAACCAAATGTAAGCACTGCACTATTGCTAATGAGCATCTATAACCATCAATGATTTTGGATCATAAAGTAGACCCATTACTTTAATGTCATTTTTAGGTGGCCATCTTGGATGTGATTACAATAGGTGGGGGGGCTGCAATTTCGATACCTGGAACATTTAGGATTGCAACCAATAAAACTGTAAGTATGTGCTCTAACAACCCATCCGACATGGATACAAGTTGAGAAGTTTGAACACGTATAAACCTTAACTAATGAAGTGTGAACTACTAAGCCACCGTTACTGCTACTATGTTCTCCATGTATATAATTTATCTTCCTGTCAATTAAATTTTAATTTAATGCACTGCAGGTTTTTGCTACACCTGAAACATTAATTGGTCTTCATCCTGATGCTGGTGCTTCATTTACCTTTCACGTCTTCCTGGTTATTTAGGTATCTTATACTAAAGGTTACAAGTTACCATACTAAATTTTAATTTAAAAATAATCACTTGGTTGACAATGGTGAAATGAAAGAAAGATCAACTTGTATACAGGGGAATATTTGGGTCTAACAGGAGACAGGCTCAATGGTTTGGAAATGATTGCGTGTGGGCTTGCTACACACTATTCTAGGGGTGTTCATTTCGGATATCCGAATTTCGGATATCCGAAAATTTCGGATAGTGGATTTCTCTATCCGAATCCGAATCTGAAATTTCGGATATCCGAAATTCGGATATCCGAAATTTTGGATTCGGATTCGGATATCCGTTCGGATATCCGAAATTCAAAAAAAAATTATATTTTTTAATAAATTTTATAAAAATATAATAAATTTTTATTGAAATTTATTTATATATCCAAAGTTTTTGTTAAAATATCCAAAATATCCGAAAATATCTAAAATATTATATTTAATATTTTTAAATTTTTGTATGGATATTTCGGATATTTCGGATATCCGAAATATCCGAAAATTCTCAAAATCAATATCCGAATCCGAATCCGAAATATCCGAAAATCCAAAATTCGGATATCCGAATTTTCGGATATCCGAAATTTCGGATATCCGAATTTCGGATTTTTGAAAATTTCGGATTCGGTTTCGGATTCGTATATTTTTTAACACCCCTAGTACTGATGAGTGTCGGCAACTTGGCATGATAGAATATAGCTATATAATCAATAAAATATTACAAAAAACACTCATTTAATACTGGGAACTACTACTACAGTACTACTTGTACAATATTATTAAATATTCTTATAGTGAAAAGAACAAGTGCAATTGGCTGAAACATTTAGGAATTAAACGCATCTAATTAACATATATCGTTCATTCTGTCCACACATATCTTATCTCCAATCAATCAGACCATTCATTTCTTATCTTCACTCGCATATTATTTATCTTCATATCTTGTTTACACTCATAGCATACGCCATACAACACGCACACCTTCTACTCGATCATCTCATTCTCCACTTGACTGTTAAGTGTCAACCAACAATGGCTGAAACCGCTGCTGCTGCTGCCCTCGTCAAAGTCATATTCGAGAAGCTTGCCAATGAAGCCTTCAACGCATATGTTCGCTCTCAGGGAATTCATTCAGAGCTCGATGACCTGCAGACCACCTTGCGACAGATTGAAGCTCTGTTTAATGATGCTTCTAACAAGGAAGTAACTGATCAGTCTGTTGAACTGTGGCTCAAAAGTCTCCAACATCTGGCTTACGACATCGATGACGTGCTCGACGATGTGGCTACTGAAGCTATGCATCGTGAGCTGACCCACGAATCAGAAGCGATCACCCGCAAGGTAAGAAAGCTCATCGTCCCGACTTGCTGCACAAACTTCTCACTAAGTCATAGGTTGCATCACAATTAGATGATATTAACAAAAAGTTACAAAATCTAGAAAAACAAAAGGGTCACCTTGGTCTGATTGTAAAAGATGAAAAGAAAAAAAATAATAATCGAGGAAACGAATCCTCTTTGCTAGAATCTGATGTTGTTGGAAGAGAAAGCGAGAAAGAGATATTGCTAAACAAGTTGTTGCAGGATGAGCCCTCGTCTAAAGAAAACTTTAGCATCTTACCCATAGTCGGTATGGGTGGGTGGGGAAAACCACTCTAGCTCGACTTTTGTATAATGATACAAAGGTGAAGGGTCGGTTTGAACTCCATGCATGGTTTGTGTCTCTGATGATTTTGATATCTTTAAGATAAGCAACACCATCTATCAAGCATTGCCTGGGGAAAACAAGAAGTGTCCGGATTTAAATCAACTTCAAGTGGCTTTAAAAGGGAAAATTAAAGACAAACAGCTTTTACTAGTAGTCGATGATGTGTGGAATGAGAACTATGACGACTGGGAAGTCCTAGTTCGTCCATTTTATTCATGTGCTCGTGGTAGCAGGATAATCATAACAACTCGCAAGGAGCAATTATTGCAAAAGCTAGGATTTGATCACCTAGACCATCTAGAGAGTTTGTCGAATAAAGATGCTTTGTCTTTACTAGCTCAACATGCGTTGGGTGGTGTAGATAGCTTTGATTCACACCCAACACTTAGACCAAAGGGTGAAGGCCTTGTGGGAAAGTGTGGTCGTTTGCCTTTGGCTTTAAAGGCAATTGGAAGGCTACTGAGGACAAAAGCAGATGAAGAAGATTGGGATGAAGTGTTGAATAGTGAGGTGTGGGATTTAGAAAATGCTAAAGATATTGTTCCAGCCCTTAGGCTAAGCTATTATGATCTTTCTGCTGACTTGAAGCAGTTGTTCGCCTACTGCTCCTTGTTTCCTAAAGACTTTTTGTTTGACAAGGATGATTTGGTTTTATTATGGATGGCAGAAGGGTATCTAAACCAGTCACCTACAAACAAGTCAATGGAACGTTTGGGCCATGAATACTTTGAGAAATTGTTATCAAGGTCCTTTTTCCAATATGCGCCTAATGATAAATCGTACTTTGTGATGCATGATCTCATGAACGACTTGGCCACATTTGTTGCCGGAGAATATTTTTTAAGATTTGACAAGCAGAAGGAGTTGGGGGAGGAAGCTTTGGCAAAGTATCGTCACATGTCATTTATTCGAGAGAGATATGTAACTTTCCAGAAGTTTGAGGCATTTAAAAGTGCAAAGAGTTTAAGAACATTGTTATCTGTATTTGTTGGGGAGGAACATTTTTGGGAGCAATTTTACTTATCCGGTAAGATTTTGGATGAGTTAATTTCCCGGTTACCACTGTTAAGGGTTCTTTCTTTAAGACGTTTTACCACCATAAAGGAGGTACCGGAGTTCATTGGTAATTTGAAGCACTTGCGGTATCTCAATTTATCGCAAACAAGTATCAAAGAGTTACCTGAGAATTTTGGAAATCTATATAATTTACAGACGCTGATTGTTTTTGGCTGTAATAGCTTGAATAAGCTTCCTAAGAGCTTCGTAAAGCTTAAAAAGTTGCGGCATTTTGATATCAGGGATACACCGTTTCTGAGGAAGTTGCCATTGGGGATTGGAGAGTTGAGAAGCCTTCACACTCTCAGCAAGATCATCATTGAAGGAGAAGATGGCTTTGCATTAACCGAGCTTAAGGGATTACTGAATATCCATGGGGAAGTTTCTATTGAGGGGCTACATAACGTGCAAAGCGTTATCCATGCACGAGAGGCGAACTTATCTTTAAGAAGGCTTACCAAGTTAGAGTTAATATGGGGTCATGGTTCTCAAAGCGGAACACTTGATAAGGAGGTTTTGAATGAGATCAAGCCACACGCTGACACATTGGAAACTTTAGGTGTTGCGTTTTATGCAGGAACAGAGTTTCCAGGTTGGATCGGGATCCATCTTTTCGTCATTTGGGTCATGTGTGGATACGTGGTTGTAGAAAATGTATCTCTCTACCGCCACTTGGGCAGCTACCCTCACTTAAGGAGTTGTTTATTCAAGGCATGGATGAGGTTAAAGTCATAGGTATAGAGTTAACTAGTACTACTGCCGTTGCCTTCCCTTCGCTTGAAATTTTACGGTTTGAAGATATGTCAAGTTGGGAGGTATGGTCAACCAAAAGCGATGTTTTAGATGCAGTGTATCCATGCCTTCGTGAGCTTAATTTAGGAAATTGTCCTAGATTAAGTGACGTCTCACTTGATGCATTACGGTTACTTAGGGTCCTAAAAATTAATAGATGTGGTGATGGTGTGCTAAGTAGTCTGGTTCGTGCAGCTTCTTCATCAATCACAAAATTATATATAGAATCTGTTTCAGGGCTTACGGACGAGGTGTGGAGAGGTGTTATGAAGTATCTTGGGGCGGTTGAAGAAGTACGCATCTATAATTGTAATGAAATAAGATACTTGTGGGAATCGGAATCGGAGTCACGTAAGGTGCTTGTGAATTTAAAGGAATTAAGAGTATTGTCTTGTGATAATCTGGTGAGTTTAGGAGAGAAAGAGGAGGAGGATGATGATTATAGGAACAACCTCCTATCATCTCTCATGGTGTTGGATGTACAGTCTTGTAAAAAACTAGAGCGTTGTTGCTGTCCAAATAGCATTGAGAGATTGAGTATCTTTAATTGTCCGTCACTTACACATCTCTCCTTCCCAACTACAGCAACACAAGAAGGAGGGCAGAAGCTCAAGTCACTTGATGTATCTAGATGTGATAAACTAATGGAAAAGATGGACAACACAAGTATGTCAATGCTTGAAGAGATATATATTAAAGGTTGGGCAAATCTGAAATCAGTCATTCAATTGGGAAACTTCATTCACCTTACCAGCTTGAGTATAGTGAATTGTCCTGGTATTGAGGTATTTCCTGATGTTCAGCTATCGCATCTCACCTTGTTAAAACAACTTTATATAGCAAATTGTCGAGGTATAGATGCTTCATTTCCTCGTGGGATTTGGCCTCCGAATTTGGTTAGCCTTGGAATAGGGGGCTTGAGAAAACCCATCTCGGAGTGGGGCCATCAAAATTTCCCACCTTCACTTGTTGACCTAAAGTTAATCGATGATGAGCCATATGTGAGTAATTTTGGGCAGCTGACAGATGTTCTTCCTTCTTCTCTTACTAAGCTTCGCATAATGAGATTTGAGAAGTTGGAATCAGTTTCAATGGGACTCCAACACCTCACATCCCTTCACCATCTCACCATTTGGGATTGCCCAAAGATGAAACATCTGCCAGAAACGCTGTTGCCTTCCCTTTTGAGCTTGGGAATCCCTGGATGCCCAAAACTGAAAGAAAGGTGTAATGGAAGAGGCTCCCGCTACTGGCCCCTCATTTCTCATATCCCCTGCATTGAAATAATAGCCGACCAGGTACTTGTTTATTAAATGCCCTTTTGAATGTTTTGGTTTTGATTTGCGTATATAATAGATTACATATTTGAATTTGCTTTCATTCAAGCCACAAATTTTACATTTTATCCCATCACAATTCGTATACCTTGAGAAAACTGAAACATCTGCCAGAAACGCTGTTGCCTTCCCTTTTGAGCTTGATTATCTATGATTGCCCAAAACTGAAAGAAAGGTGTAATGGAAGAGGCTCCCGCTACTGGCCCCTCATTTCTCATATCCCCTGCATCGTAATAATAAGATGAAACAACTCCAGGTACTTGTTTATTAAATGCCCTTTTGATTGTTTTGGTTTTGATTTGCGTATATAATAGATTACATATTTGAATTTGCTTTCATTCAAGCCACAAATTTTACATTTTATTCCAACACTCGGAACATATTTAGTCAAATTTGATAAAATTGAGTTGATAAATGTCAAAGCATTAGCTAAGTCGATTTTGGGACAACTGAATGTGATTCTTTTGTATATTGAATACTAGCCTAACGTCCCGTGTGTTACACGGATAGAAAAAACTAAAATAACGAATATTTACAATTAGAAATTAAGAACTAATATTAATAATCTTCTAATATATAAGAATAATATATAAGAATGATATATAAGGATGCGAAATTTAAGGGATGCAAAATTTTCATTAAAACAACTTTTCGCTATATGAATGACACATGACAATAACTTCTTGAGAGTGTGCCATGTGACAACATATAACTTAAAAGCCAATAATTTATTAAAACATAAAATTGATAAATGTTATAACAAACTTAGCTGCAAATGTGAAGAAACATACCAACTTAAGTTGTATTGTGATTGTATATAAAATTAAATTATGAAAAACTAATCTCTTAACATTATGTTTGAAAATTTAGATTTTGTTTACCATAATTTTGGTTTAAAATCATTGTACATATATTACAAAATGGCTTTTTATTTTCTCAAAATAAAGTATGAGGAATACAAATAATGGTTTCCATTTTAACATTTATTTTAATATAAAATAAAAATGATATTAATTCAAACTTTAGAAACTTTTTATTTTGGAGAAACAAACAAACAAACAAACAAACAAACCCAGTATATCCCACTCAAGAGCAGGGTCTGGGTAGGGTAGGTGTAGGCGAGTCTTTACTCTATCTTGTTAGGTAGAGAGACCGCTTCCAAAGAGACCCCCGGCTCGATAGCAAAGGCCATACTGAAAACAAGACACATAGCATACCGTATACAAGAAATCCTACCACACATAGCATACAACATACAATAAATCCTACAACACATAATGTACAAAAATCCATACCGATTGCAATACATCGTTCAAGTAAATCATACGACACATAGCATACAGTATACAATAAATCATACGACAATAAATCATACGACTCATTTTTGGAGTTTAAATGAGTGTTTAATATGATGACAAGTGGCAATATTTGTTTAAGAATTTGACATGTGTTAAAGGGTGTTTAATATGGTGACAAGTGGCAAAACCCTTTTCTTTTATTATATATAAAGATTTGTGAAATTGTTGCAAATACAGACCTTAATTATTGATATTTTCTTCACTAGTAAAATCACATTTTTTTCTTCCTTATTTCAATTAAGACATAAAGGGGGCTGAATTCGTGTGTTGGTTTATTGAATTCACTAGCATATGAGTTTGAGCTTTAGAGCCCTGTAACTTGGTTTACTAATTCAAACAATCTGCTCTGCTCAATCTGGAATCACATGAAAATATGAATTCGTGTTAATTTATTACTTCTTTTGTGAAACAATATATCTCGCTTTCAAATGTATGCATTTAAATTATATATGTCATAACTACTTCCTTTTTTATACAGAATTATTAGTTGAACCGAAAGAAGAAAAAGAGTTGTAGTTATTTAACAAGAGACATATCATGCTGGAACTCATTCTCAATAATCCAGGACTTAGACTCAGTAGTAGGACCGAGAAAGGAACTTGTAAAACCTTCTTCCATGTAAGATCCTCGTTATTCACTCAACTCATTATATTAGTTTTACTATTTATGATTTCTAGTCCATTAACGCGTAACCTAACCAATAATGTGTGTTGTCTATCAACTGAATTGTTTCCAATGATCAGCAGAGTACATAATAACCAGTAATCCAACCTCTGCAATGGTGGCTGCTACAGGTGGCGATATGGGTAGCACACACGGGTTGCATAACGGGTCAAAATATGTTTTGCTTGAAATGGGTCATTTTCGTACAGGTTGGTTTTTTTGTCCATTTTTCTTATACTTTATATTAATAACTAATGTGGTCCTATAATAATGACTATATACAAAATGTTATTATTAGTTTACTACAGTAATAGTCTAGTAGTATGCGTTGAAAATAGACTTTGGATGACTATTAGTTTGTTTAACATGTTCCTGTTTTATAGATGACAGCACAGGGAAGGAAGATGAAGAAGCATCATCCAATTGCCCGACCCATGCTTAATCAGCTTACTAACTCCCAAAATTTTCATGATTACATGAATGATATTGCGACAACACAGACGGGTTGCATAACGGGTCAAAACATATTTGGTTGAAATGAGTCTTTTTTAGTACAGGTTGGTTTCTACATCCATTTTTCGTATGTTTTATATTGATAATTGACGTTTACTAAAACAACATTATTACAATTTGGAAAGGTATTTCAGTTTTTTTGTAACTTGTTACTTCCACAAAATTATACAAAATCTGAAGCTTGTTTATTCGTTTAAGTTCGCATGGTGATTTAATTTTTGAAACTTGTTGCTTCCACATTTTGTGAATTCATATGCTTTGGCTCTGAAAGCTTTGTGAAATATTCCCTAACTGCATTCCAAGTTCATTATCCTTATTGCAAACAAAAATTAAGTTCAAATTTATTACTGAAAAGGTTGTTTTCTGTAACATTCTTGTTAATCTGAACTAGGAAAGCAATGGGTTTGACCAAAAATGTCAAAGTGTGCCGTTTTTTAACCCTTGAATTTCTTAAATTGTAGTTGAAGAAAGAAGACACTGTCAAGTTTTCTGCAAATAAAACAACACATACCTGGAAAGATATAATACTAAAGTTCATAGTTGCTGAAAAGATACAAATGTAGTATTACTTGGCTTCTGTAGACTGTTTGAGGATACTAATATGTGCACGATTCATAGTTACGATCTTGCCCGAGGATATCCGGCTTGCACGTAGGATCTGTGGTGAGAGGGTGGCTTAGACTTTACTTTGTATCACTCGTATGTAGATCTGAACTATTTTTATGCTCTTAAGACTTTAATTTGAATGAAATTTGCTAATGTAGTGCTGTTATGTGATATTATTTGAGTTCATTGTTATGATGTCAAATCACTGTTTCATTGCCTATGATCCTCTTTCAGACTATGCAATATTCATCACGTTCTTTTGACAGTACTTCTTAGTGATGCCGAACAAGTTAAGTAGTTGAGTTTCTTATTGTCGTTTCCGTTTTAACGTCAAAATTAAGTTTATAATAATACCATCAGCTAAATTGTTTCCAATGATCAGCAGAGTACATTAACACCAGTAATTCACCTCTGCAATGATGGCTGCTAGAGGTAGCGACATGGGCGGGACACATTGGTTGCATAATGGGTCAAAATATGTCTTGCTTGAAATGGGTCATTTTTCTTCAGGTTGGTTTTTTTATCCATTTTTCTTATACATTATATTAATAACTAACATGGTCATATGATAATGATTATTAATAAAACATTATTACTAGTTTTATCATTGATAAATACTATTTGGATGACTTTTAGTTTGTTTAATATGTTCCTTTTTTAGGATGATAACACAGGGAAAGAAGATGAAGAAGCATCATCCAACTGCCCAGCCCATGTTTTCATGGTTACATGAATGATCTTGCGACAAAACACATGGGTTATATAACGGGTCAAAACATGTTAAGGTTGAAATGGGTCATTTTAAGTACAGGTTGGTTCCGTTACCATTTTTCTTATGTTTTATATTAGTAATTGATGATTACTGAAACAACATTATTACAATAATATTCTAATTTTTAATGAAGGTGTTGTTTGACAACATCCTTTTTTAGCTAGTGTGGTTTTATTTGATTGTAATTGAGATAAAATAAAACCCAAATAGACCCATTCCTAAGTAAATGGGTCCAAACAGAAACTAAATAGTCCAATTTTCCTTACCCATGTTTAATCAGCTTACTAACTTCCACATGTTGCATAATTACATAACTGATCTTGCTACAAAATATGAAGCTTACAGATTAGGTTGCAAAACAAGTCAAAGAAGCAACAACATGAGAAACAATGTCACAAAAGTTGAAAATTTTGCAAACAGTGCGAGTGAAGAAAGTTTATGAAACATGCAACATGTTCATGCAGCTTTGAACGAAACTCTTAGATGAACAAAAGTTGTCTTTATTTCATTTTCAGAATAATTTATGGCGTTCTATGCCGTAAAAGTACATTTTGGGTAATTTATATAAGTAAACTATTATAAATTTAACTCTTGTTTTCTAGGATGAAATGTTTAGACCAAATAATGCCATCTTCTGCCAAATTGTGCACCTAAAGATGCACTAAAAATCAGAGCAATTTTACTAATGGCAACATCCATTACTTATATGTCGGTGATCTTCTGTGTAAAATACGGTCCTGAGTAAAGACTTTACTGTTGGACGGATCAATGATGGATATTATCATATTACTGATGGATCACCCAAGGTCCAATGCCACTTCACTAATAAATATTCACCTGAGGTCATAGTAGTTATTAATAAAACAAAATAACAATTAAATAATATTTACAATTTCCTAATAAATCTTAAATACATACAATATATGTAATAATTTATTGTAAATATAATTTGTACTAGTGTAATAAATATGCAGCCTATCTCTCTAAAAGGGAGACAATCATCTTGACTAGTGCCCGTGATGCTGGGCATATCTTCTAGGTTTACTAAAATAGAAGAAGACTCACTCATTTTATAGAAATTTTAGTATAATGGTTATAAATCGAACATTGATAATAGCTATTTTAAACAATTGTGGTTTCGAGAAAACAATAGTATTTACAATGTTACCTAATCTACTAATTGTCCAAACAACAATGACAACTCACGCTAATAGTATCATCACAATTAGTGTGATTATTTAACCAACATTATTAGATAATGCATACAATTTGGAAAAACTTACCATCACTTTAGTCGTTTTTGGAGTAACACCGAAAATGCAAAATTGTAAAATATGTTCAAATTTAATGAGTTTAGGAGAGAAAGAGGGGGAGGAGGATAAAATATGGTAATTAGCGTCTTATCGTTTAGTAATACTAAATAGTTCAGTGTGCGAATATGATCCACAAAATGTTTAACAGTTATCCTAATAAATATATAATGATCGTTAAAAGATGTGGGTGAAGAATAGGTTAAGTGTTAATTGTGAAAAGTGTCGATTTAAAAGTTGAAGAGTGAAATTGAAAAATAAGTTAAAATTTAAATGAGTTGGGAATTTGAATGAGGGGCATCCCTAACTTCATATAGTTTTTTGGAGGTTTTATAGTTTGCTTAAGAGTCTTAGTTTAGTTAATTAGTATTTAATTATTTTATAAGTTTATCTTGTATTTATTGTAGGTTATCTAATATAGAGTTTGAGTCGGTTTAGATTTGTTTTTATAGGCTATTTAAGTTGGGTAGTAGGTTGTGTTCAAATAGTTCAAATTCTCAATTTAATAAAAAAAAGTGTCGCCAAACTATCATTTTAAATAAGTTATGTGGGTATTTAGATTTGAAAAATTAGTCTCTGATACTTTTAATGTAGTCTCCAATAGTTATTGGGGACTGATTTTGTTAATCTAAGTCAGTCATAAATACCTAGTCTCAGATGCTCGTATTGGTAACTAAAGTTCAGTCTTGATTGTATATCAACAACAAAGACTAACATTCAGTCTCTGATACATGTAAATTCGGTCCTTAATCTATCACTCGGTACCAAGTCATTTCAGTCGCGAATACAATTCATCTGTAGTGACTAAAACTCTTAAATATGTATTTTAAAAAATAGATTGTTATTTCAGTATCTTTTCATCCGTCTTGGAGGAAAATACATGTTCTGATATGTTAGGTATGTTTTGATACGAAAAAAACAAGCTTAAGTCTTTATAAGCTATTTAAGTTTGGTAGCAGGTTGTTTATCTATATATAGTTTGAGTCGGTTTAAATAATATTTTTTTTCAATCATCAATATATCTTTTATGGTTGCTAATTCAACTCATTCTAGGAATATTATAACAAATTTTTAGTCTTTTATACGGTCTCTCGAAATGGCAGAATGTGTGTTAATTATGAAGACCGAATCTCAGTTTTTAGTTATTTAATTATTAAACTCTTTAATGACTAAACTAGGTTTTAACCCCACCGCGTGTTGCAGCGTGTAGTACGTGATGCGATAAAGTATAAAATGCAATCAATCCAAATCGTTTTTGAACTAAATTTACGTCGAGACGTAAAATAACTCGAACTTATACTGCGTCCAAGAAAAAATATTTATTAACCTCATTTATAGCTATGTAATTGTTTCCCTAAATACATATATTTACATGAATGAGTTTTTAATATACTCTTTTTATTAATAAATTAAAGAAGAAAAATGCCAAAAGTAAAGACAAAATGATAAAATCCAACTGGGTTCATGATCTTCTATTTCTCTGCTTCAAACTGCAGCACATCTGTCATTTGCTCTTATTGACATGCTCCGTAAAGCAAACTTTATTTTTAATCCCTCATAATATTGATGATGTTTTATTTCAGCCCCTCGGTTAAAACTTGTCGATCTAAAAAATGTAGGTCTACATCTAAATGATTATATATGATTGTTTCATATTATACTCCAAAAACTTAGAAAATATTTTATATACTTTCTCAATACTAAGAATGGCATGTATACTTTAAAAAAAAAAGAGGTAAAACATTAGATTTACTCATTTCATTAAAAACAATTTAAGAAACAAACATTTTACTATTAATTGTTCAACAACAAACCATCAAGTTAAAAAAACGCATGCTCAATCTAAGATGAAATAGATTCATCCAAAACCATTAAGAAAACAAAAACTCAGAACAAACCATCAAGTGAAATAAACTCAAGCTCAGTCTCAAAGTTCTCAATAAACCAAACATATGACGTAAAATACCCTCTGTCATTTCGAATGCTGCTATCTTTGTTATCACAAGCTTAACATGTGCTTTCTTCACTTTACAGTGGGACCCACCAAGCTTAGATCACATATCAGAAGACATGTTGGATCACTACTTTTGTCCCCTCAGTCCACTCGAGCCTGAACTAGATTTGCCAACGAAGCAACGAGAGGCATTTACATAACCATTTGCAATAAATTTGATACTTGAATTCTAAACCTCTGATTTTTTACTAATAAGTTCCAACGATCTGATATTCAATGCAAAATCTTCTTACACCAATTGGTTCTTTTTTCTAGGGAATTTTTACTTACTAAACTGAAAATTATCTCAAAATTTTCATGTGGTTTTATACACTGGGATATGTAAATGCTTCATCCAGATAGTAATGTGAAGTATGATAGAACTACAGAAGGCCTTTTTGTTTGCCTTTTGTTTGATACATATGAAAACTGAGTCATTTAAAACCAATGATACAAAACTTCATGTAACTGTAACTGCTGAAGACTTACAACTCATCTTTAGTTGCTACTGCTGTTGCTGATGAAAGTTTTGATTGGCGGTATAGGCATTGATCTTTGCTCAGTATTTGAGTTACTGCAGAGAGTTTCAGCTCATCAAATGATTCCACAAAAGATTGTTGTCACTGTTGTTAACCAATGTAACTTGCAACTGGTGCAAGTTACAACAACTCTTCTCCAATGATCTTACCACTGCTTGTTACAATGGTTATCCATCATATGAAGTTCAACTAATCGATATTTCTATTGACCTCAATGTCGTTACTGACATGAGCCACTAAGTGCAACTTAGCGCTGATAAAAGTCATCATCAGAACGTTTAAGAGTGTTATTTGTCAACATTAAGTGACGCCAACATCTTTAGTTAAAAACTTTTTTATTGTATCATGATGCTTTGTAATGGTAAATCCAACAGTTACTGTGGAACTATGCGAGTGAGCTGAGGGTTCAGAGGGAGACGTTCAGAGATGATATATGTGATACGGACTATCCGTCAGGTTCCTATTGACCTACGAACCAACTTCCCATTGACCTACGACCCAACTCAGACCCAAGCAGAAGACCCGGTCAAATGGAAGACCAAGTCTTACGTAAACCACCATCCCTTTAACTTTCATGCATGCATTTAGGATTTAGTGGTTTTCATCCCACGTTTGCATTTCAGTTCAATTACCAGTACTTCAATTACACCCTTTGTGTTAACTGAAAAGGAATTACAAAGTTAAATTCATGTTATCTCTAATCAATTTAATGAATATCTCTTACACATATTAACTATTGACTTAACAATTATAAGACTTGCTAAATACGAGAAAGGTTCTAACTAAAGATGCTACTAACATCACTCGATGTCGAGAGATAACATTCTTTTAACCATTCTAACAACGATAGCGGTTAAAGATAGTTACACCCTTTATGTCCATCTTACATTTCTTAGTATTTGATCTTCATTCTGCTGATTTTACAGTTATTCTTCGCTGACATATCATCTTGTGATCATCAATTCAGTTTCAAGAGGTTACAACCGACCCAAACAATACATGTGTATCTTCATTCTCGCTTTAAAATCGTTTTCAATAACACTATGAAATTAGTGACAACCACCACTTGACACCAAATAAAATGATAAAAATATCTGTATGAACATAATGCCAAAAGAATAGTCATCAAAACACAGCCTTTATCAAACCATCCAGGCTTAGTGTCTTGGACTTTAATACAATGGAAAAATGATCAGCTGTGTTTGAAAGACGGGGGTATACTTGTTATCACTTGCCAGCGTAAACACAGAACAGGCACAGTCAAATCAGGTCGGCTCAAAAATGAGTAATTTCGAATTCAAGTAAAAGAATCACACATGGTGGGAATGGCTTTTGACCCATTTTGTAAAATTTTAGATAAAAGACTGACTTATCAGAGGGAAATTCAGAATGAAATGATGATGATACCTTCATCAAGCTGGAAGATAAGATTCAAGCAGCATTCTTGACGGAGATGGCGAGTGGATCTCAACTTGCAGATACATAAACTTCCATTGTTTATCCTCTCTGTCTTTAAACATCTCCGTAAAAACCCTACCAGCTCCGTGTGGCCCCCGGATATAAAACTGAACCTGCAAACATCCATTCACTAAACAAAACACAAACAAGAAAACCATTCTGCATCCAATTCCAGAAAGCATTAAACATAAATGGATCAATCAGTTACTCAGAAGGCTAACCTCAACATGCTCAACACCATCATCATCTTTCCAGACTCTGTTAGGGATTCGTTGGCGGGCAGCTCGGTTTCTGCTTTCTTGACCGTATCCGGTTATAGGTGAGCCGATCCTGACCCTAACCTGATACGCGTTCAAATTATTACAAATGAGGATAATTTTATAGGAACAAAAGACGTATAACAGAAACCAATTACACTGAGTTCGGACAATGATAAAACCTGACTATCATCTTGAATCCTGCGCAGAGCTTTGTTGAAAACCTTGTACCTAATAATTAAAAAAAACTGTCAAATAACAAAAAGGTTAAGTAAAATGTACAAAACTTATGTCACAAAGTCTTACTCTTTTGGTTCAAATATAAGTTCTTTGAAAACACCATATCCTGCAGCAGCAGCAATTCCAAGCCCTGCCAGGATAACAACACTATACGAAGCTCCTTCCGTAAATGTGAGAAATATTTGCTGAATGATCTCCCTTTCATTCATAGAGATGTATATATAATACATTTGATATCCTATAAGATAGGAATCGATAACTCACTCCTAATATTACATTTGAATATATCTCTAAAATACAGAATATAATTAATCTATAATTAATCTATTACACCCCCACAGTCGAAGCGGGAGAGTTCCGGACGTTGAGACTGTCTCGAAAGTCGTCAAAGAGAACTCTTGGAAGACCTTTAGTAAAGATGTCAGCTATCTGGTAACGAGATGGGAGATGACAAACTCTAACAGCCCCACGTTGAACTAGCTCGCGAACAAAGTGTATGTCCAATTCAACGTGTTTAGTACGTTGATGTTGGACCGGGTTGCCGGATAGATAAACAGCACTAAGATTGTCACAATAGACTATACTGGCAGAGCGTAAAGGCATGTGTAATTCCAGTAGAAGATTCCGAAGCCAGCAGAGTTCAGCAACAACATTGGCAACCCCCGGTACTCAGCCTCGGCACTAGAACGAGACACCACAGTTTGACGTTTAGAGGACCATGATAGAAGGTTGGGGCCTAAATACACGCAGTAGCCAGAAGTAGATCTACGAGTGTCCGGGCATCCCGCCCAATCTGCGTCTGTATAACCACGAAGGGATGCTTCAGAAGTGCGGCCTATCAGAAGACCAAAGGAGGATGTCCCTTGCACATAGCGTATAATTCTTTTGAGTGCATTCCAGTGATCAATCCGGGGCGAGTGCATATGCATACACACTTGTTGAACCGCATAGCTCAGATCAGGACGGGTGAAGGTGAGGTATTGAAGGGCACCGGCAAGACTACGATAAAGGGTCGGGTCCTCAAACTCTGGTCCGGAAGTCGAGATGAGTTTCTGATTGGTGTCAACCGGAGTAGCTACGGGTTTGCATGAGGTCATACCGGCTCTTTCAATAATTTCGCGAGCATACATTTGTTGAGAGAGGAATAATTTGTCATCCGTGCGAGACACTTGTATGCCTAAGAATTGATGCAGAGGGCCCAGATCTTTCATGGCAAATTCATTTGCCAAACTTTGTATTATCTGAACTCGAAGCGAAGCATGAGAAGTGGTGAGAATTATATCATCTACGTAAATAAGAAGGTAAGCCATGTCCTGACCCTTTTGATAGATGAATAAAGAGGAGTCGCATTTACTTTGTGTAAACCCAATTGAGAGAACAAAATCTGTAAACCGTTGATACCACGCACGGGGAGCTTGCTTCAATCCATATAAAGATTTCTTAAGTAAGCAGACATGATCCGGGAACTGAGGGTTACGGAACCCCATCGGCTGGTGCATGTAAACAGTTTCATTCAAAGTACCGTGTAAGAATGCATTGGTGACGTCCAGCTGATGTATGTCCCAAGCTTTGGATATAGCAAGCGATAGAACAGTGCGTATAGTAGCGGGTTTGACAACCGGACTGAAGGTTTCACCACAATCTACCCCCATTTGTTGACTGCTACCGTCACACACTAACCGGGCCTTGTACCTTTCTAAGGAGCCATCCGACCTGTATTTATGACGAAATAACCACAAACTCCTAATGATATGCATGTTAGGTGTTCGTGGGACTAACTCCCACGTCTCATTTTTAATTAAGGCATTAAATTCTGTGTTCATAGCATTCAACCATTCGGGTGAGGATAAGGCATCCTTTGGTTGTTTAGGTAGAGGAACGATAGTGGTTGAGTGGAGATTAAGATGGTGGTTAGGTTTGAAAATGCCATTCATTGATCTGGTGCGAATGGTTCGGGTGGGAACAGTAGCAGAGGTAGTAGTAGAATCCGATGTCTGATGAGGGGTAAACACCGGTGGAGGAGAGTGTGTGGTAGAGGGAGTGTTACTGGAGGTTGTATGAGGATATGGGGTAGATGAAGACTGGGCCGAAGTAGTAGAAATTGGAGATGTGAATGGGCCAGTGGAGTGTGAGTTGGGAATATGTGTTTGGGCCGAAGAGATGTTGACTGAGGTGTTTGGATGGGCTGATGGAGTTGATTGTTTGGTGCGGCGGGTATATACTTTGGAGAATTGTTTAGTAGGGTTGGATTGATGGGTTGGTGATGGGGCCGAGGTGGGTGTGGGCAGGGTTGTGGATTGAACATATGGCCAGAATGTAGGATGGAAAGAAGAGTTTAGGAAGTCATAGTTTGATAAAGATGGTTGAGGGGAGTTTTTGTATGGGAAAATTGTTTCATCAAACAAGACATGGCGATTAACGAGGATTTTGTTGGTGGAGAGATCGAGACACTTATAGCCTCTATGATTGGGTGGGTAGCCCAAGAAAACACAAGGCATAGAACGGTACTCGAGTTTATTAATGGAAGTGTGAGGAATTAGTGGGTAGCAAAGACACCCGAAAACACGAAGGTGGTCGTATTTAGGGCGAGAGAGAAAGAGTTTTTCCGTTGGTGATTTGAAATGGAGTAGTTTGCTAGGTAGAATATTGAGTAAATAAGTAGCCACCTCCAAGGCATGATGCCAAAAGCGATTCGGGAGGTTTGCTTGAGCTAAGAGAGTACGAATGATATTATTAATGGAACGAATTTTTCTTTCAGCTTTTCCATTTTGAGAGGAGGTGTGAGGACATGAGAATCGAAATTGCATGCCATGATTGATACAAAATTGTTGAAATGCATTATTGGCATATTCCTTTCCGTTATCACATTGAAATTGTTTAACTTTACGTTCAAATTGAGTGGAAATCATATTGGCAAATTTGGTGAATGATTGAAAGGTTTGGGATTTATTTTCAAGTGGGTAAGTCCACAAAAAATTCGTAAAGTCATCAAGAAGAAGCATGTAATAACGGTGACCTCCACTACTTAAGATAGGGGAGGTCCATAGATCACTATGAATGATATCAAATGGCATTAAAATAGAAGTAACAGAATGTTCAAATGGTAATCTAATATGTTTGCCAAAAACACATGACTGACATAACTTATTGTTCAAACGACCACAATTAATGAAATTAGAAGATTTAAGAGAATTTAAAAGATTGGAGCCCGGGTGTCCAAGGCGTTGGTGCCAGATATCTTGAGAAATAGCAGCAAAGGTGGATGGTGAAGAGAGCTTGGTGGTGTTGGTGGAATTCAGAGTGTATAGATCCCCCGAGCTATTGCATCGAATGATAGGAGTCCGTGTCGTAAGGTCCTTCACAACAAAACCAAAAGGATCAAATTCAATAGACACGTGATTATCGGTTGTAAATTGACGTACAGAAATGAGATTTTGAATTAAACCGGGTGCATGAAGAATATGGTTTAGTTGAAAAGGTGGAAAGGGTTGTGGAAGTGTGAGGTTGCCATACCCCCGAACCGGAATGGTTGATCCATTGCCCACAAGAATTTGTTTTAAAATGCCAGAATTAAAATAAGACGAGAAGTTACCGTTATGAGGAGCCATATGCCCGGTAGCACCCGTGTCCATAACCCATTGTTGCTCCGGTGGATTCAGCGACATAGTGTGAAGAGCTTGATCGATGTCCGTCGGAGCGTAACTGCTGGCAGCGTAAGACTGGGCTGGTCTGGGCCCCAAAAGACCTGGGCTGGATGTGGGTCGTGGAACAGTTGGGTAAGGACAGGGAGGTGGTTGGTTGGTCCAAGGTTGAGTCCATTGTTGTGGGTGATTGGGTTGCATGGGGCCGGGCCATGAGTTGTAAGTAGGCTGATGGTAAGCAGGGTTCCAGTTAGATTGGGTTGAAGGGGGATAGTAGGATGAGTGTTGGTTGTTGTTTGCACCACGACCTCTACCGGAGGAGTTCCTGCCGCGGCCACGAGACCTGCCTCTACCACGGCCGCGCCCGCGATCAGATGATTCAGTGCGAGACTCCAATGAAGGCTGATCAGTGCGGGTTGGAGTTGCGTGAAGTGCAGTAGCAGCAGCATGGGCGGCGTTCCTTGCTTGATTCTGCTTGCGGGTTTCATGCATACATAGTTGAGATCTGGTTTCATAAAAATCAGGCAAGGGTTTGGTTTGTTGAATGATGGTACCAAGACCCTCGTATTGTTCAGTAAGTCCTGTTAAAATCTGCAGAACAAGCTGTTCATCTGTAATGGGGGAGCCGACGTTGTGAAGTTGGTCGAAGATGACCTTCATAGCCTGACAGTACGAGGACATATTCGGAAATTGATCCAGTCTCGTATTGGTGAACCGATTGTTGAGGTCAATGGTGCGGGTGGCTTTGTTATCTTGAAAGAGATTGGCAAGGGCAGTCCATGCTTGATAAGCAGTGGTGTTGGGTTTGAG
Source organism: Flaveria linearis (assembly GCA_024085815.1). NCBI lineage: Eukaryota > Viridiplantae > Streptophyta > Magnoliopsida > Asterales > Asteraceae > Flaveria > Flaveria linearis. Next base: position 55,528,132 of record CM044018.1, on the reverse strand, counting down.
GATTGTGTGAAGAAGATCGACTGAAATGGTACCATAAATCCATTGAAGCACAATGGAATCGAGTCGTTCCCAGGATTCAGCATAGGTTATGGGTTTGTTGGGTTCATCTTTGCCATCGGGTTTTTCTGTGGAGGGTGGATCGGCCGATGAGGATGGACCAGGGGAGAGGACACGTGGTTCTAGGTGAGCAAAAACTTCAAAGGCCTTGCAATGAATCTTGAATAGTTCAGACCATGTGGTATAGTGGCCGGTATCGATATCCAGCGAAACCGGGATGAAGGTCTTGATGTTTGAGACTGTGACGGCTGGGTGAATAGACTTCGTCATGATGGAAGAGAGACTGAAAGGGAGGAGCAGCCGGAAGCAAGGTAAGAGCAGGGAAGATAGGATCGGCTAGGGTTTAGAGAGGTTTAGAGGCGTGATAACATGTGAGAAATATTTGCTGAATGATCTCCCTTTCATTCATAGAGATGTATATATAATACATTTGATATCCTATAAGATAGGAATCGATAACTCACTCCTAATATTACATTTGAATATATCTCTAAAATACAGAATATAATTAATCTATAATTAATCTATTAGTAAATGTCATTGGCTTCTCTGGTATATTGTAAGTGGGTGCATCGAATGGATCTTCAACAGTTGTTACATCTTTCCTAGTCTGTCAAGTAAGTGAAAAGAATAAGAGAATGTTAAGACAAAACGGTTAAAAATTGTGTTAATAAACACACAGTGAAATAAATAAGTTCTCATTAAGATCTACCAAGTGTTGCAACGAGTTAAAACTAAGGCTAAAAAGGAACAAATATACATAGATATACTCAAATACAAGCATCAAACTAGTTCCTATAAAAAACACCAACAACCTTTGATCTACTACTCTCTATTTTACACCTATGATAGCTCTTACGAATAATGCTTTATCATGAAAGGAAATCTACAACTGCAATCAACTTCACACTTACCACTAAAAACTTATTTCACAAGAAAGGAAATGTACAATTGTGATCAACTATGGCTTTCCACTAAAACTCATTTGGTTTTAGTATAAGTGTAATTTACGGCCTGTCATATACTCATATGCAACAGTATTGTTCGTTTTGCCCATATGAAGCTCAATACTTTGTGTTTGATTGCCTGAGTGGAACTTATGAAGAAATTATTCCAACTCAAGCACAGTTAACTTAAGGTTCTTCACTCACCCAATGGGCCCTAGCAGGTTGGTGGTATATTACGAACTGAAACCATTGCAAGATATGGTACTTGTCCCACGTTAGTTGTATGGACAACAAATGTGAGGTTCATAGACCAAATGGGCTCCCTCACCCACGAGACTCAGTATCTCTCTAGTGGACTTAATGATGCGAGATTTGCTTAAGGTGGTTATAATAAGAGAGTTATTAACAGCATAAAAGTTTAAAATTGGTCAAAAAATAGAGCGATTCTAACATAGATTCATATTGAGTTCTAAAAGCCAAATTGGTTCTCACTTTCAAACAATCTAATTCATTGCCTCTCTATTTAAACTTTTCTAAAACTTGCAAAGCATCCAGCAAAGCTGCTGCCAACACAAAAACTGTTTCCTTTAACCTAAATACACAATCACATTCACATGCATATACTAAAAAGCTTCTTCAAAGAATCCACCATAGCAAAGAGTACAAAAGCCAACCTCAGACCCATTCTTACTTGTTGATCGTGAAGCTTTTGATGCAAACGATCTCCCTTCATAAGAACTCACATCACCACCTGCATTGATCCTACGAACTCCAAATCTTGACCGTAGAAAACCTAAAGAACTGAAATTTCCTGCAAAATAACAAGTAAAAACGACAATAATAAGGATTCACAATCAATGTAGAAACGAAAATCACTTTATCGATGATATATACCAGTTTGTCTTCTATTTCCAATCGTCGGATCCGTGGTGAACCGTCGAATAGCGGTGGCAGTTACCGGCGATCGGCATGATGTGACAGAAGATAAGGATCTACACGAAGCAGCTAATTTGTATAAAGAACGTGAAGAAGATCGAATCATGATTGTTGATTGTTCTTGAAGAAAACAATGGACTGATAAACCCTAATTTGGAATTTGGGGGTTTTCTTTTTTGTTACATTGAAGGGGCTTTGAGTTGTAAAGGGTAAAGATATGAGATAAAGGGGGTCGGGTCGTGACCCGATGGGTAGCCCGGTATCATTTATCATTTTCCAGATAAGGCTATAACATAAAAAAAGACCTATCCGTGTTTAATATGAGACTGGAAACAACACGTTTAGCTTTTCAACGAGGGTCGGTTTTGGTATTTAAAACTTTAACATAAGATAAGTCGTTGGAATACATCTAGAAAACACATAACGAGGCCAGTTCTATCTTGAATGCTTGGAATTAAATTCTTACATGCATTTATAATTTATATGTGATTCCAGAGTCATTATTTCAGTATTAGTATTGTTTATCATTTAATAGGGTTTTTGTAAGGACAAGTGGGTGAATTGTCGCATGTCTTTCTTGTAATGATGTCATGCGTTTTCAAGCTATGGCTTCTATTACTATTCATGTAAGAGACATACTAGTGCATCTGTAGGTAAGGACATACTTAAGACTAGTTATGATTGTATTACTACTTTATAATGTTTAAGCTCAAGATAAAATTTGTTTATATGTAATTTTTCTTTACATAAGATCATCTTTCTTCTGAACAATAGTTTCTCCATCATGTGAGTTCCGGTTTTAATTCTTGGCTATTCTCTTATCTTCCTCATATGGTCACAAATAAAAGATATATCGTCACTGTTTATATGTTACTAATAAAATAGGGGAGATAATGGGATTTTTAGAGATGATAGGGTGTTCAATATATGGTTAAAATGTGTGAAACGTACTCCATTAATCAAATATGAATTATATATGTATTTTACTTGTGAAGTAGAGTTAAGTTTCTCAACAAGGAGACGTGGCTTTGAATATATATATTTATTTCATTTAAGCTTATGTGGCTAAAGATAAAGAAAGCAAGATATGAAACTAGTGTCACGCAAATCGACTATATTAATTCATTTCACATGTAAACAACTCGACTTTTTTCTAATCTTATATCATGATATTGCCATCAGGAAAAAGATTCTCGTCTTTCGACGACTTGAAAATCCATATCCTTACTATCTTCACTGTCTTGTCGAGAAGACGAAGAATATGATGAAGACGAAGAAGTAGACTCAACCTCTTGCTCACGTTGTTTGACAATAACTTTCATCTCTTGAACACGAGGCGGACTAATGACAGAGTCCTCCACGCCTTCCGCTAGATGCGACTTCATCTCACGATGCTCTTGGCATATAGCACACCAATGCAAGCAACAATGTACAACACAAGGGTCAGAAGGTGAATTCTATGCAAAGTACCAAACATAATTAGTGAATATTTTATTACTATTTGTTATTTGATGAAAATAAATGTTTATACCATATACCTTTAGGTGATATTTACGTTGGAGGGCTTGTCTTGCCATGCCAGTATATATACCACACATCCACCAAACAAAGAAAAGACCCTCGGTTATGAGACCCAAGGTGCTAGGATCGATTCCTGGGATTAAAGCAGTAATCGCGGCTAGGGTCATGCCACCTTCGACACACAACATATGACACATACATGCATTGTTCGTGGGTATCTCGTCGTTCAACGCCTCTACATTGCGACCAAACAACATACACGGACAAAAAAGCCCCGTCATGCCTAACATAATTAATGAATATTACATATGAGATGGTTTTTGAATGTAGCTTATGCATAGACAATATATCTAATAATGATCAAAACTTACAACTTTCAGGATCATCGGCACAACTACATAATCCTGTAGACCAATCCTCGTCTGCGGGTGGCTCGTATGATGATGGCAAGGCTTGCCCACATTCTGGGCATCTACGATCATGCAACTATAAAAAATAAAGATATGTTTATAAATCTTGTGCTATATGATTCAAAGTTTATATCATTACATCAAACCAAAAGATTGTTAACATTAACATTCGCACATTGGGAATTGATTAGTTATAATCAATCAAATACCTGATGAATATCAATAGATTGATTAAGTTCCCCGAGTGTGACATCTTGTAGCGAGGTTTCTTGCTCTTTCGCAAGCTTCACGTATGACTTTTCTCCCATTTCTCTTTATTCTTTCATTTCAAGCATACGAAACATCTGTCTTCAACTCATAACTTTCACAAAAAAGTTGCATAAAAATGTGTGTTTCTACGTGTTATATGTATGTATTCTCATCCATACAATTTAGTTCTATGAGAGAAACTATCGTTAAATGTATGAACCAAAGTTGATGTTAATAGTTACAAATTTCAAGCTTAATTCAACATATTTTCAACTTTGGTATCAATAATTCATGTTTCAAATAGTAATTATTTAAGTACAAAATCATGTAAGAATAATATCAATAATAACACATCTGTTTTTATTCAAACCCCAAATCAATGTGTTATATGACAAAAAATATATAGAACAAAACCAAATTGGCGAAGATGATTTATCGACAATGATTTGATCATTAGTTCAAAGACTTGATTCGAAACATACTCAAACAAAACACTTGAAGCAAAACAAAAATCATCAGCAGACCCTAATCAAAGAAGAAGAGAGAAAACAAGAGAATGAGAATATAGCAAGACAAACGAAACAACAACCAAAACCAGTTATCAACTCCACAAAAGCTATGATAAAGCCCGTTAACTTCCAACTCACATCCAACCCAAAACATCAATATCAGATGCAAAATAGACAATAGAATATAAGAAAAATAAATTCTATAAAATATAATATGTTTTTAAACGAATTGGCATCTGTATATTTCATAAGATTCTAGAAAAAAATTACCGAGCTCATTAAATGAAGGTTTATAGGTTTATTAAAGCAAATGGGTCCAACCCTCTAGTGAGCTTTAAACATGTTGAGAACTTAAACTCGTACTCTTAGAATTAGTCTAGATTGTTCATTACACAATCTAAACATGACCCAATTATTATATGAGTAAAAAAAAGTTTGACTTGATAAGAGCATTTATAATGAGTTCCATGAACTTCTACAAACACAAACATGGATTAAAGATCAAAGAAAGACAGCCGTCGTGAAGGAGAGAGGAATGGAGGGAGATATAAAACACATTTGTGAAGAGCAAAGGCGCATTGTTGTGTGGCGTACTTCACGTACAATGTTGATACGACTAGGGTTGATATTTTCTAACACGAACAACTTTGATATTATTTGTGTTAAACGAACCGTGTCACGTAACACGTTAATTCGAAATCTATCACCCTCCTCCACCAGCGGAAGGTCATACTAGTTATCTACAATAGACTCAAAAATGTGATATCTCAAACATTAAGGACTCTTAATGCATAACAATAATAATAATAATCACAAACAACCTTATCATGAACCATGACCACCAAACCAATCATCTATTTTCTATTTCATATTAATATATTATTCATCTGTTAATCTTTTTACTTAATTTTACCATCGGAAGTATGGGCGGAGCACCACCACCACCGCCACCACCACCGCCACCACCACCGCCACCACCACCGCCACCACCACCGCCACCACCACCGGCGACCACCGCCGGAAACCACCACTCACAGCCACTATATTCTCCGACGAATCCACCTTTTTGCTCAAATTTCACCGATGAAAGTGAAAAAACGACAATCGAATATTCAAATCGGACCAATTTCGGACCTGTTCCTTCTCAAATTGAAGTGCAAAACGCCATTATAGATCTTCAAAGGTAATTCTGTTTGCTTAATGGTATTGATTTGGGATGAAAGCACAAGAAATTGGTTCTGATTATGTTGTAATTTTGATTTTGAAATTAGGGCAATGAATGGATTAGGTGGAACGAATTTAGAAATAAACGAATTTGGGGAGTAATTGAGCATTGCAATTATGATTCTTCTGGAACTGTGATGAAATCTATGGGAGAAAAAAGGCTTCTTGATGCATATTATCTTATGCAAGCCGATCCTTTAGTCCAGGTAATCTGATACGCGCTATACTTGGTCCAGTATCATGTCACATCACCCGCGTATGGGTGATGTGCCATGATACGTCAAGTGTAGCGCGTATTATAATGTATACTTTTATGGAGTGAAAATTGTATTTTTCTATCTTGTTTATTTATTTACTTTTTTATTTTATGTAGAGATTAGTGTTATCAATATCATTGGATAGAGAGGTGTGGGATGCAATCTTGAAGAATGATGCTGTTCAAGATCTTCAAGGATCAATGTCACTCACAGGTTTTATCTTTTCCCATAGTACTTTAGGTAATCAAACCGATTTAGTGTAGGATAAATCGATTTAAGTTAACCGTCTTACAATCGATAGTATGTTCATATCACCAGCAAAAGAAGAACAAGAAGAAGGAGAAGGAGGAGGTATAGGCTACAAGCACGAAACCAACTCAACTTGTTATAATGTTAAGTGGATTTTCGTGTTCATCAAATCAAAGATCATTGAGTTCATGGAGAAACTAGAGATTTTGGTGTTTAAAAGATTACATTTGGTGTCCAAGAAGACGAGTTCCATAACGAAACATGATGGTATATTGGAAGAGAAAGTTCGATCTTCACTGCTACTCTCTATAGTCACACTCGCTATAGTCTTTGTGACTAGAAGCATCGAGGCGTGATCTATTTTTAATAACATGTTAGTTGAAGATTTTATGGATGATTTTTCTAGTCACCTAAGTTTTTACATTTAGTTGTATAAGAGGCATTAGGGCATGTGCGATAGGGTGTTAAGTGGCGTGTTGTAGTTGGGCGAGCAACTCGAGTAAATGCCGGCGGGAGCCGCATGCAGTTGATGTAACGGTAACCTTTGAAATGTGTTTGTGTTTGGGTCACACTAGCTAGAGAACACCACTTGCATCTCATTGTACATGCCCTTGTTAAAAAAACATGTATACTAATTTTTTTTTTGTAACATTATTGTTTGTATACAATAAATACAATAAACTTATATATCGAATATGTATTGAATATTTAGTTGTAAGCTGATTATTTATTTAAAGTTAATTTTCTATCTCCCGCGTTGTGCGAGTTTTCAACGACTAATAATCGAATGTGAAAGGCTCAAACCAAGCGACCGATTGTTGTTGCAATGAAGTAACGATATCATACTAACAACGAACAACATTTTTGGCATCATCATGCCCATAAGCGTAAAAACATATAAAAGACACTGTTCATTTAATTCTTTTTTAATAATATGAAATAATAAAGGCTTGATTTTAATTTAATAAATAAAATAATGGGTATGAACCAAAGAAACTCTAAAAATATAACCTGAATTAAAATATTAATAAAGTGTTATGTCAAGATGATTATATTTTTCTAAGTTTTGACATACAAATAAAGCTAGCTATGATTAAAGATTGCCCGAGTCATCCGACCCCTTCATTATACATTTTAAAATTTTATATTACCTTCTTCTTAGCAATGATTTTTTGTTTCAAAATTTAATACTTTGAACCCTTTTAATTTGTGTTGCAACATTCTAATACAATCTAATTGTTTATGTGAAAACTATAAAGAAAAAAAAACTACATTTCTTAAATTTGACAATTAAGGGAATAAAGAAATTTAATATATAATCGAGCATATTTTTAATATGCAATCAATTTTTATTACAATCTGAAAGTGTGTGTGTGTGTATATATATATAATTGAGCATTTCTTTCATATTAAAAGAATACATGAATAACTAACTTAAATTATCCTGTTT